>JBBPBX010068892.1:0-19004 GCA_038048925.1 Garcialebias charrua
AATTTTGTCTGTCAAGTATGGGAAACATACACAGATGACAAAAATGTGTAATTTATATATTTTAATTTATAAATGTGTCCCTGTGATGGACTGGAGACTTGTAAATGTGTCCCTGTGATGGACTGGAGACCTGTCCAGGTGTCCCTGTGATGGACTGGATACTTGTCCATGTGTCCCTGTGATGGACTGGAGACCTGTCCATGTGTCCCTGTGATGGACTGGAGACTTGTCCCTGTGTACCTGTGATGGACTTGAGACCTGTCCAGGTGTCCTTGTGATGGACTGGAGACTTGTCCACATGTCCCTGTGATGGACTGGAGACTTGTCCACGTGTCCTTGTGATGGACTGGAGACTTGTCCATGTGTCCTTGTGATGGACTGGAGACTTGTCCCTGTTTACCTGTGATGGACTTGAGACCTGTCCAGGTGTCCTTGTGATGGACTGGAGACTTGTCCACATGTCCCTGTGATGGACTGGAGACCTGTCCATGTGTCCCTGTGATGGACTGGAGACTTGTCCACGTGTCCCTGTGATGGACTGGTGACTTGTAAATGTGTCCCTGTGATGGACTGGAGACTTGTCCACGTGTCCCTGTGATGGACTGGAGACCTGTCCAGGATGTCCCTGTGATGGACTGGAGACTTGTAAATGTGTCCCTGTGATGGACTGGAGACTTGTAAATGTGTCCCTGTGATGGACTGAAGAGTTGTAAATGTGTCCCTGTGATGGACTGGAGACCTGTCCAGGTGTCCCTGTGATTGACTGGAGACTTGTCCACATGTCCCTGTGATGGACTGGAGACTTGTCCATGTGTCCTTGTGATGGACTGGAGACTTGTCCCTGTGTACCTGTGATGGACTGGAGACCTGTCCAGGTATCCCTGTGATGGACTGGAGACTTGTCCATCTGTCCTTGTGATGGACTGGAGACTTGTCCCTGTGTACCTGTGATGGACTGGAGACCTGTCCAGGTATCCCTTTGATGGACTGGAGACTTGTCCATGTGTCCTTGTGATGGACTGGAGACTTGTCCACATGTCCCTGTGATGGACTGGAGACTTGTCCATGTGTCCTTGTGATGGACTGGAGACTTGTCCCTGTGTACCTGTGATGGACTGGAGACCTGTCCAGGTATCCCTGTGATAGACTGGAGACTTGTCCACGTGTCCTTGTGATGGACTGGAGACTTGTCCCTGTGTACCTGTGATGGACTGGAGACTTGTCCAGATGTCCCTGTGTCCCCCTTCAGTGTAGCCAGTCCAAAGTTGGACAGATTCTGGAAAAAGGAGCAATACCTGATCCTAATATGTCAGACACAAGTTTCCCTGTTTTTCCCAGCACGTCAAAATGGTGCTTTCCTCCTGACACAAGTAATATTGGAGAAAGCGCATTTAAAACATCAGGCCAAGCCACTTCTACCACATACTCAAAGGATAAACCAGACAGAAAAGATGAGCTTCTCAAACAGGAATCCTCAAAGCAGATTACATGTCTACAAAACTTCTGTTATGTTTGTGGTAAGCCACAAACTAAAATTTCACGCCATTTGCAAACACACCAGACGCATCCTGAAATTATCCAACTGTTTTCCCTTCACAAGGATTCTAAAGAGCGCAAAGTTTTATTAGAAAAATTGAGGAACAGGGGAATTCACAAGCATAACAATGCAGTTTTACAAGGTGGACAAGGGCCCTTGAAAGTGAAGAGAAAGACAAAAGCTAAGGCCGTAGATGGAACATTTATTCACTGTATCTACTGTGAAGGAATGTACGTTCAAAAGCAACTATGGAGACATGTCCGTAGATGCCCTTGTAAGCCAGAAAATATGGATATGGATAATCCACCTGGAAGAGCCAAAGTGCTGAGTTTGGCTTTGGCTAAAGAGTCTGCATTCTATCATGAAATCTGAAGTGGTGTTTGTAAGATCATTAAAAGTATGAAACCCGACGATGTTACCTCAGCTGTGAGAAATGACCTGTGTATTATTCAGTTTGCTCAGTCACTCCACAACAGACATGGACAAGACCCCTCAAAATACGACTACATGCGACAAAAGCTTCATGAAGTTGGCCGTTTGTTGATATGTCTGCGCACAAAATATGCAATACATAACCTAGAGGATGCTGTGAAACCTGCTAACTTCCAGAGAGTTGTGCAAGCAGTAAAGACTGTGTCAGGCTTTGATGAAGAAACACGTTCATACAAAAAAACAAGCCTTGCCATAAAACTGGGACATACACTGAACAAAATCTGTAACCTTGTTCATTGCCGAGCACTCATGGCAGAAGATGAACAACTGATGAAGTCGTCAGACGCATTCAAAAAACTGTGCTCATTAAAATGGTCAGAGATGGTGTCTCATAGTGCCCTTAGCACTTAAAATCATGCCAAATACAATAGGCCATTAACATTACCATTCACTGAAGATGTTAAGCTTCTGCATCAGCATCTGAATAAATCAGGAGAAAATGCCTTTAACACCTTGAAAGATGAAGCCAGCCCCCAGACTTATGCAGAACTTGCAAAAGTTACACTTGCATAGGTCATTGTGTTCAATCGTAGACGAGCAGGAGAGGTTTCAAAGATGCACCTACGAAGTTTTATGGAGCGTGACACCACCAAGCTCCATGATGATGTTGCCATGGGTTTGTCAACGGTTGAACAGAAGCTCTGCAGCCATTTCACTCGGGTTGAAATCATTGTGAAAAGAGGCCGAAAGGTTGCAGTTTTACTCGCACCAAATGTGGTGGATGCACTGACTTTATTGGCAAGTAAGAGAGAGACATGTGTTGTTTTACAAACAAACTTATTTCTATTTGCAAGACCTAAATCAATGAGTCACTACAGAGGACAGGACAGTCTGCGTGTTCATGCAAGCCAGTGTGGAGCATAGCACCCAGAGTTCCTCAGGTCAACACAACTACGGAAACATGTAGCCACGCTCTCACAAGTCTTGAACTTAAAAAACAATGAACTTGACCAGGTTGCAGACTTCTTGGGCCATGACATCCGTGTTCACAGGGAATTTTACAGATTACCAGCTCCCCCAACACAACTGGCAAAGATATCCAAGCTACAGGTTGAAAAAAATATGGAGGAACTTTTTTTTTAAATAAAGTATTTAAAAGTGTAACACAGATTTATACAATATTAATACATAATACAGAAAGGTACATACCCCAGATACTGGTAGCATACTGGTTATTTAACCAGTATGTATATTTTGTACCAGACTATTCTATAAAATGACATGTTATCTTGTACTCAATTGGTATGTACCTGGTACCTATGCAACCTGGCTTTATAATGAAATGACTAATAACCTAGTTGCCTGGTATGTACCGAGGTCTTTGTTACAATCAAAAAAATGTGTTCAATAAAAAAACAACTGGACTTTTATTTGTAGCAGAAGACGTTTCGCCCTTCATCCAAAAGGCTTTCTCAATTCTAAGAGAAGAGACCTGTCCAGGTGTCCCTGTGATGGACTGGAGACTTGTTATTATTATAACTTGTCAGTTATTATTATTATTATTATTATTATTATTATTATTATTATTATTATTATTATTATTATTATTATTATTATTATATTACTTAAAAATGTGTTCCTGTGATGGACTGGAGACCTGTCCAGGTGTCCCTATGATGGACTGGAGACTTGTCCACGTGTCCCTGTGATGGACTGGTGACTTGTAAATGTGTCCCTGTGATGGACTGGAGACTTGTAAATGTGTCCCTGTGATAGACTGAGACTTGTCCAGATGTCTCTGTGTCCCCCTTCAATGTAGCCAGTCCAAAGTTGGACAGATTCTGGAAAAAGCAGCAATATCTGATCCTAATATGTCAGACACAAGTTTCCCTGTTTTTCCCAGCACTTCAAAATGTTGCTTTTCTCCTGACACAAGGAATATTGGAGAAAACACATTTAAAACATAAGGCAAAGCAGTCTGCATTCTATCATGAAATCTCAAGTGGAGTTTGCTATTTATGAGACTGAGCTGAATGCAGCACCTCAGACTGAGGAAGTCTTTATTTAGGGCCTTGTCATCAAATTTATCAGTGAACTTAAAAGGTATGTGGAGCTTTATTAGTGTTAACAAAAAATACAATTTTTCCTATTTATATAACTAGGTTGAGGAATCTTAGCAAATAAATCCTTTGCAAAATATGACTTTCTTTTGGAATATCGAGGTGAACTGATCACCAAGGAGGAATGTGAGAGGAAGCAACAGGTTTGCAATGAATCGATGAAAGTGTTTTTGTTTGAATTGTACTTTGATGTAAAAACTGTAAAAAAAACTTTGTCGAGGAAGTCTTCTTTTATAAGACTGAGCTGAACATAGCATGTAAGACTGAGGAAGTCATTCGTCCGAAACACGTCTTCAGTCTGAGGTGCTGCATTCAGCTCAGTCTTATAAATAACACCCTCTCACAGTGGATCAACCAGTTTGCAGGTCCTCCTTGATCATGAGAGCAGCTGGTTTTGGCTGTTCAGCAAACTCGTTGATCCACTGTGAGAGGGTGCTATTTATAAGACTGAGCTGAATGCAGTACCTCAGACTGAGGAAGTATTTATTTATAAGACTGAGCTGAGTACAGCATCCAAGACTGTGGAAGTCATTTGTCCGAAAGGTTTCCTCAATCTGAGATGTTGCATTCAGCTCAGTCTTATAAATAGCACCCTCTCACAGTGGATCAACCAATTTGCTGATGACAGCCAAAACCAGCTGCTCTCATGATCAAGGAGGACCTGCAAACTGGTTGATCCACTGTGAGAGGGTGCTATTTATGAGACTAAGCTGAATGCAGCACCTCACACTGAGGAAATCTTTATTTATAATACTGAGTTGAATACATTATCTCCAGACTTGGACAAAAGACTAAACATTTCCAGTTTTTTTTTTTTGCTTTTCTTTGTGTTGTTTTTTTGAATGTCCTGAGGACCAGACTTAGCTTTTTTGATTATTCTACTAGAATTATTGAGCATTCATCAGGGTATTTTAATTTTAGTATGTGTCTTGTTCAACAAGCTTTCTAGTGTTTTATGTTTTCATGTAACAAATGTGATGCCCTGTGATAAACTTGCGAACCGTGAAAGGTGCACCCCGCCCCTTGCCCTATGATTGCTGGATATGGGCACCGGCGACCCCCGTGACCCAAAATGGAAGAAACGGGTAAAGATAATGGATGGATGTAGAAAATGGGCAATGTTTAGGCTGATGGTCCTCCTTGATCATGTGAGCAGCTGGTTTTGGCTGTCATCAGGAAGTCTTTATTTATAAGACTCAGCTGAATACAACATCTCAGACTAAGGAAGTCTTTATAAGACTGAGCTGAATACAGCATCTCAGACTGAGGATGTCTTTCGTCACTCGTAAGTTAGGGATAACCTGTACTTTACAGTGGGTTGTGGTGAACCGTGTAAAAAAAGTACAATTTTGTTTTAGAAATATGTACAAGTTTATAATGTTAATGTTTTATAATATGTAAATATGTCATCTCAGACTGAGGAACTCTTTCATCGCTCGTAAGTCGGGGATCACCTGTACTTTACAGTGGGTTGTGGTGAACCGTGTAAAAAAAGTACAATTTTGTTTTAGAAATATGTACAAGTTTGTAATGTTAATGTTTTATAATATGTAAATATGTCATCTCAGACTGAGGAACTCTTTCGTCGCTCGTAAGTCGGGGATCACCTGTACTTTACAGTGGGTTGTGGTGAACCCTGTAAAAAAAGTACAATTTTGTTTTAGAAATATGTACAAGTTTGTAATGTTAATGTTTTATAATATGTAAATATGTCATCTCAGAAGTCTTTCATCGCTCATAAGTCAGGGATCACCTGTACTTTACATTGGGTTGTGATTAACCCTGCAGAAAAAGTAAAATTTTGTTTTAGAAATATGTACAAGTTTGTAATGTTAATGTTTTATAAAATGTAAATATGTCATCTCAGACTGAGGAACTCTTTCGTCGCTCGTAAGTCGGGGATCCCCTGTACTTTACATTAGGTTGTGATTAACCCTGCAGAAAAAGTAAAATTTTGTTTTAGAAATATGTATATAATGTTAATATGTTTTATAATAATGTAAATATGTCAACAGAATTTAAGTTTTTATTTTATTTTATTTGAAACATTTAAGTTTTATTTTATTTTAAACATTTGAAGATTTGTTAGTGAATATAAATAAAGTATGTGCCTAATTTGTTTAATAAAATCAGTTCAAAAAACTGTTCTCCTAATGCAGTGTCCTGTCACATTTGTGTGTTTTATGTTAATTTTATGTTAAGTAGGCGGAGTTTAAATGTCCCTTTAAAGACCCCATAATGCATGTTTGTCCTCCTGTCACATTTGTGTGTTTTATGTTAATTTTATGTTAAGTAGGCGGAGTTTAAATGTCCCTTTAAAGACCCCATAATGCATGTTTGTCCTCATAAACCACATTTTTTGACGTCCTTGTAAACCACACTGGAGTCTGGGTGGTAAAACGTGCTGTGAAGCTCCTATCGGAAAGCTAAAGTGACCCAAATTTTTTTCAAAATTTTTAGAGTGCTCTGAGCTTGGTCCCAGGTCGCTAGGACCTCGGGAAGGGGTAGACCCCGTATTACACCTTCGGGCGGGTTTGGCGAAAAAGTCCGGCTAAACCACATTGACAAACCTGTGTGTGTGTGTGTGTGTGTGTGTGTGTGTGTGTGTGTGTGTGTGTGTGTGTGTGTGTGTGTGTGGTAGTCATAATTACATTTTTTAAGTAGAAGAAAAAATATGGACTCCTTTTTTTTAAGTTCTAAAACAAACTGTTTATCAGATTAGGCTTCAGTTCCAAAAGGAGGCTTACATCTTAGAGAGCTGTTTCTCAAAGGAGACTGACTTCAACACATGAGATGTCCATTGAAACAAATGAGAGGATTGTAAAATTCTTCATGAGGCTAAACCATCATTAAATGTTGCATAATATGTTGGTTGTTCAGCTGTGATCAAAATCTGGCCCAAGTCCAAACAAAATGAAAAGTTTGAAAAAGGGCAACATACTAGCTGTGTTTCCATCCATTTTCATTTCGATTTTTGAGCTAATTTTTGAAATCTCGCAAATATGTAAATACAAATTAATGCGAAGCAGAAGTGTTTCCATCTGCTGGCTTGAAGCGCATCTACCAAGCCACGCACAGCGTCATTACGTCAGACGTCAGCGTCATTACGTCAGACGTCAGCGTCATTACGTCAGACGTCAGCACTGCGCATGTCTACAGTAAACAGGAAGTAGCAGTTGAAAACAGAACCTGGCCACACATCTCGTCAAAATGGAGAGAATATTTCAGGTACGTGTTGCTATCGGTCGAGTTGTATTTATTCTGTCATACAAACTAGTTTTAGCGATGTTACATGTTGTCCGGAGCGGAAACAGCTGATCAGTCACGTGACGTGAATGTTCGCTTCGGCAGCACGAGTCGGCAAATGTGTTTCCATCTGTCGCTGTGCGCATCTGCTCATTTTCGAACATCCCAAAAACCACCTCAAGCGAGCGTATAAACTTTTTGGCGAACTTGAGAAAGTAAATACGGATTTTGCCGTTTCCATTAAGCTTTTCTGCGTTTCCATTAAGCTTTTCTGCTGCGATACTTCAAAATGCGCACCTAGAAACCTTGATGGAAACACGGTTACTGTTACACCAAGGAAGACATAAAAGAGTTCAGATGGAAAACTTTAACTGTCTTCAAGGCAGAGGATGCACAACAAAACAAATGAGAAATGAATGGGAACGGACTGTGAGCAGTATCTATGACCAAACTGTGAGAAATCACTTAATAGAAATGGGATTTACATCCAGAAAAGTACTTTGTAAATTGAAAGCCATCAGTACCACCCAAGCAGGAACACAAAACAAAAAAACAAGGGGACAGAAGGTTAAAGAGAAGCACTCATGTACTGTGGGTGATTGGATGAAGGTGTCATGTCAGTTGAAAACACCAGAGAGACTACAGTCATTGCTACATTGGAATTATGAACACGTTCTTGTTCGATCATTTGAAAGGATGGCTTCATTTTTCAAGATGAGAATACATCTTTCCATTGGCCAAAGGACATACAAACTTAACCTTCCTAACTTTCACCAGAGCATGTATGTTAAAAGATTATTGACATCATAAAAAAGTGTATAATATGCATAAACAAATTAAATGCACACATCTGTAGTGAGATCAGTTTTATCAGCCCCACCACATGGGATAGAGCTTTGTAATTAAGTCAAAAGAAGTATTTTACATTTGTGGTTGTCTCATTTGTCCTTGATCTATTTCATGGGGGGGGGGGCATGAGGTTCTAATCACATACAAAGAGACAGACAGAGATACTGACGGCATGCTGGGAACCATAAACAATCACACGAGATTCCCTACATTCATTGTGGTTATTTAGGAAAACAAATGTTACTCTTTGATAAGTCTGGTACTATATGTTTGGTCATTTGTCCTGTTAATTACAGTAGCTGACAGTTTAATGAAGAGTTGTGGCTAACTTTTTTTTTTTTTGATAAGTTGAGAAATGGGGGGGAAACTTGATAACAATTATAAAACTCTAAAAAAAAATAAGCTTCAAAACAAAAAAACTATGGCTTGTCAGTAATCGTGTTTGTCTTGCTGATTGAGGAGAACCACCCTGCACATGACACAAAATGTAGCGAGGCAACAAAGAAGCATCCTTCTTCAGTCCCTTTGTTATGTTGGGTGTCACAAAACTGGTGTCCATCAGAAAACAACGCTTTTCTTTCTGAGGACAGATTTTAAATGGCTTGTCTTTTTTTTTTGTGTGTGTGAAAATGTGTTAGTTACACAATGGTACAGTTAATGGAGCTGCTGCCTCTCTGCAAAAAGGTTGCCGGATCAAATCCTGGCTGGGGCGCCATTCTGAGTGGAGTTTGCCTGTTCTCTCTGTGCATGCGTGGGTTTTAAAAACATGGGATTTGATTGATATGTAGTGGTACACCTCTTTCTCTGAAAACCTTCAGTGAAGGACAGAACACTGTTATCCCATTAATTTGAATCCAGGACACAACTTATCTCACCAAGAGACTCTTTATTTTTGTCCTAATTCAAATAATCAAAAGAATAACCTTATTTTATTTTATTATCATAATTTACCACTTTCCAACACACTTAAAGGGCCCCACCCTGGACTTACTTTGCTGCTCTGGACTGTCTCCTCTTAACTATTCTTCTGATGAACTTCCATTTACTGATCACTGATGGTTTCATTCAATGTTAATCTTAAATTTTCCTCAGATAAACCTCAACGCACTCTTTCCTTCCGTAATATCAAGAATATCAACCATGACATTCTTTTATCTCATATTAATAATACCCTCTCCACTTTCAACTCCTCCAACCCAGATGATCTTGTCACATTATACAACACCAGCCTCACCAACATCCTTAACTCTGTTGCTCCTCTGAAAACCCGGACTGTTTCCTTCTCCAACTCTGCACCCTGGTTCACTCCAGAACTCCGCTCCCTGAAAACCAAAGGTCGGCGGCTAGAACGTCTCTATAAAAAATCCGGTCTCACAATTCACAAGGAACTTTATGTAAACCACCTCGTCCATTACAAGAACAGTATTTCTCAAGCCAAATCCAGCTACTTCTCAGACATCATCAGTTCCAATGTTGGTAATTCAAAAACATTGTTCTCTCTCCTTCACCGTTCTGTCTCATCTCCTAACTCTCTACCCTCTCACATGGTTTCCACAGAATTTTGCAACTCCCTGATGTCATATTTCAATGAAAAGATTATTTCAATTCATAAACACCTTGGACCAAATACTGCCCCCAACATCCTTGTTGAACTCCCCCCTCCCTCCCTCCCTTTCTCTGTCTTCTCCCTCCCCTCTGCTGATGACATTGCTGACATTATCAGCAAGTCCAAGTCCTCATCCTGTCAACTTGACCCATTTCCCACAGTTCTTGTTAAATCCTGTCTCCCGTCTCTGCTCCCTATCATCACTAATATCATCCACTCCTCCCTAACCTCTGGCATTGTTCCCACAGCCTTCAAATCTGCTGCCATCACCCCCATCATCAAGAAACCAGGGGCCTCATGTATCAACGGTGCGTACGCACAAAAACCTTGCGTACGCCATTTTCCACGCAAAACTCCGTATGTATCAAAACAGAACTGAACGTGGAAATGTGCGCAGCCCCACGCCAACTCCAGGGCTGGCGTACGCACGTTTCTGTGGTTTTGGTTCCATTGGCGACACTTAGAGGTGATTCTGAGAAACTGTTCATGATGTGAAAATCATTATTGTTCACACCAAACACACATGATTAACAATTATTACATCCACATGGACGCAATTAGAATATAACCTGCAAAAAATATAAAAAACAGAAAGACTGAATAGTTTTGCACAGCTTAAATTCTTGTTTTTTGTTTATTTTTAGCTGTTTTAGCAGTTGAAGAACGTGATGCATGATGGGACAAGACGACATTCCTCTGGTGCAGGGCATATTTAAATGAAAACCTGCAAAAAATATAAAAAACAGAAAGACTGAATAGTTTTGCACAGCTTAAATTCTTGTTTTTTGTTTATTTTTAGCTGTTTTAGCAGTTGAAGAACGTGATGCATGATGGGACAAGACGACATTCCTCTGGTGCAGGGCATATTTAAATGAATTTGCATATTTATATGGAGGCGTGTCAAAGGCGGAGTCGGCCACTCTCTCATGTGCGCTCAATTCCACGTTGATTGTGATGTACAAAAGCAATGTGCGTGGATTCCGGCGTACGCACAGTTTGATACATCTGGATTTTTTTGTGCGTACGCCGTTTTCTGGATTTGACCGTACGTCACGTTTCAGTAAGAAGTCCACGCAAGTCTTTGTACATGAGGCCAGATGATTTTACACGTCTCTCAATAGCATGGCCAGTTGCCTTCATCTTGCGCAGCTCACCAGTGTACCAGGGGGCTGAACGGGAGAAAGACAACAGCCTTGACTTCAAGGGGCCGTGTAGGTCCAGGAGCTCCCGGAGAGATTGGTTGTAGTAATCCACAGAGTCATCTGCAGAAGAATGATTGACAGCGGTCAGGGCGTGAAGATCAGCAGACAGAACATCAGGGAAAATGTTTTTAAAGTCATTTTCCCTGATGTTCTGTCTGCTGATCTTCATGCTCTGACCCTGATAACACTAAATTGTCTCTAGGTGTGAGTGAGTGAGTGAATTGTTGTTTGTAGGGATGGGGCCGATCCGATATCGATATCCGATACCAGCATAAGGCAAGTATTGGATATTGGAACCAGCCTGCCAAAGTTTCCAATATTTTCTAGATTTCAGAGAGCAGTTTATTGTGCAATGCTCTGTGACTTCTGTTTAAACATTGTGTGAGGTGAACCCAAAGAAGACACTCTTTAGGCTCACTACATTAATTCACAAACTAATAGCAAAAACGAGGAGGTCTCTACCACAGACGTCCTTCAGACTCATGGTGCCCAGAACACTACTCTAAAATACTGGTAAACATGATGGGAAATCAACACAGTCTCCTTTTTTTTTTTTTGATTCTGGCACTATATGAGTAGTAATTATTGTTGAATTTGATCAAGGGATACAGATTTAAACTATAATTGAACAGTAATATACCACTAAGCATTCTGGGAAATCCCATTTTTTTGTTTGGTTTTTTACTGTAGCACTGAGTTGTAAAATTCTAGTTGGTTTTGATCAACAGATACAGATTTAAACTATGCATTGAATTTATCCATCCATCCATCCATTTTCTTCCGCTTATCCGGGGTCGGGTCGCGGGGGTAGCAGCCTAAGTAGGGAGGCCCAGACTTCCCTCTCCCCAGCCACTTGGAGCAGCTCCTCTGGGGGAATCCCAAGGCGTTCCCAGGCCAGCCGAGAAACATAGTCCCTCCAGCGTGTCCTGGGTCTTCCTCTGGGTCTCCTCCCGGTGGGACATGCCCGGAACACCTCACCAGGGAGGCGTCCAGGAGGCATCCTAACCAGATGCCCGAGCCACCTCAACTGGCTCCTCTCGATGTGGAGAAGCAGCGGCTCTACTCCGAGTCCCTCCCGGATGACTGAGCTTCTCACCCTATCTCTAAGGGAGAGTCCAGACACCCTGCGGAGAAAACTCATTTCAGCCGCTTGTATCCGAGATCTCGTTCTTTCGGTCATAACCCAAAGCTCATGACCATAGATGAGGGTGGGAACGTAGATCGATCGGTAAATTGAGAGCTTTGCCTTTTGACTCAGCTCTCTCTTCACCACGACAGACCGGTACAGCGCCCGCTTCACTGCGGACGCTGCACCTATCCGCCTATCGATCTCACGCTCCAGTTTTCCCTCATTCGTGAACAAGACCCCGAGATACTTAAACTCCTCCACTTGGGGCAGGACCTCCTCCCCGACCCGGAGAAGGCATGCTACCCTTTTCCGGCTCAAGACCATGGCCTCGGATTTGGAGGAACTGATCCTCATCCCGGCCGCATCACATTCAGCTGCAAACCGCTCCAGCGAAAGCTGTAGATCACGATCTGATGAAGCCAATAGGACCATATCATCTGCAAAAAACAGAGAAGCGATTCTAAGGCCACCAAAACGGATCCTCTCAACACCTTGGCTGCGCCTAGAAATTCTGTCCATAAAAGTTATGAACAGAATCGGTGACAAAGGGCAACCTTGGCGGAGTCCAACTCTCACCGGAAACGAGCCTGACTTACTGCCAGCGATGCGGACCATGCTCTGACACCGGTCGTACAGGGACCTAACAGCCCATATCAAAGGGCCTGGTACCCCATACTCCCGGAGTACCCCCCACAGAACCCCCCGAGGGACGCGGTCGAATGCCTTCTCCAAGTCCACAAAGCACATGTAAACTGGTTGGGCAAACTCCCACGCACCCTCCAGGACCCTGCTGAGGGTGTAGAGCTGGTCTAGTGTTCCACGACCAGGACGAAAACCACACTGCTCCTCCTGAATCCGAGGTTCGACTATCCGACGGACCCTCCTCTCCAGAACCCCTGAATAGACCTTACCAGGGAGGCTTAAGAGTGTGATCCCCCTATAGTTGGAACACACCCTACGGTCCCCCTTTTTGAATAGGGGAACCACCACCCCAGTCTGCCAATCCAAGGGAACTGCCCCCGATGTCCACGCGATATTGCAGAGTCGCGTAAGCCAACACAACCCCACAACATCCAGAGCCCTAAGGAACTCAGGACGAATCTCATCCACCCCCGGAGCCCTGCCACCACGGAGCTTTTTAACCACCTTGGCGACCTCAGCACCAGAGATTGGAGAGCCCGACCCAAAATCCCCAGGCTCCGCTTCCTCAGTGGAAGACGTGCCAGTAGGATTGAGGAGGTCTTCGAAGTATTCCGCCCACCGACTCACAACATCCCGAGTTGAGGTCAACAGCACGCCATCCCCACCATAAATGGTGTTGGTCGCGTACCGCTTTCCCCCCCTGAGACGCCGGATGGTGGACCAGAATCGCCTCAAAGCCGTACGGAAGTCATTCTCCATGGCCTCTCCGAACTCCTCCCACGCCCGAGTTTTTGCCTCAGCAACCACCCGAGCCGCATGCCGCTTGGACTGCCGGTACCTATCTGCTGCTTCCGGGGTCCCACAGGCCAAAAAGGCCCAATAGGACTCCTTCTTCAGCTTGACAGCATCCCTCACCGCCGGTGTCCACCACCGGGTTCGAGGGTTGCCACCACGACAGGCACCAACAACCTTGCGGCCACAACTCCGATAAGCTGCCTCGACAATAGAGGCGCGGAACATGGCCCACTCGGGCTCAATGTCCCCCGCCTCCCTCGGAACGTGTTCAAAGCTCTCCCGGAGGTGGGAGTTAAAGCTCCGTCTTACGGGAGACTCTGCCAGACGTTCCCAGCAGACCCTCACAATACGTTTGGGTCTGCCAGGTCTGACCGGCATCCTCCCCCACCATCGGAGCCAACTCATCACCAGGTAGTGGTCAGTTGACAGCTCCGCCCCTCTCTTCACCCGAGTGTCCAAGACATGCGGCCGCAGATCAGATGAGACGACAACAAAGTCGATCATCGAGCTGCGACCTAGGGTGTCCTGGTGCCAAGAGCACATATGGACACCCTTATGCCTGAACATGGTGTTCGTTATGGACAATCCATGACGAGCACAGAAGTCCAACAACAGAACACCACTCGGGTTCAGATCAGGGGGGCCGTTCCTCCCAACCACACCCCTCCAGGTCTCACTGTCATTGCCCACGTGAGCGTTGAAGTCCCCCAGCAGAACAAGGGAGTCCCCAGGAGGCGCACCCTCCAATACCCCCTCCAAGGACTCCAAAAAGGGTGGGTAATCTGCACTGCCGTTTGGCGCATAGGCACAAACAACAGTCAGAGCCCGTCCCCCCACACGTAGGCGAAGGGAGGCTACCCTCTCGTTCACCGGGGTGAACCCCAACGTACAGGCACCAAGATGGGGGGCAACAAGTATGCCCACTCCTGCTCGGCACCTCTCACCAGGGGCAACTCCAGAGTGGAAGAGTGTCCAACCCCTCTCAAGGAAACTGGTTCCAGAGCCAGAGCCATGCGTTGAGGTGAGTCCGACTATTTCTAGCCAGAACCTCTCAACCTCACACACTAGCTCAGGCTCCTTCCCCACCAGAGAGGTGACATTCCATGTCCCAATGGCCAGCTTCTGTAGCCGAGGATCAGACCGTCAGGTCCCCATCCTCGGCCACCACCCATTCCACAATGCACCCGACCCCTTTCAATTTGCATTGAATTTATAAATGTAAATTCAATGTACAGTATTGTTTAAATCTGTATCTGTTGATCAAATTCAACAAGAATTGCCACAGTCAAAAACGAAACTAAAAACGGGATTTCCCAGAATGCTTAGCAGTATTTTAGTTTTCAAAACTAAAATACTGCTAAGCATTATGGGAAAGACAACAAAATCCACTGCCTTACTGGTTAAGGGAGTGGCTGTGTTGTCTTTCCCATCATGCTTAGCGTTTTTTTTTAGTTTTTCCAACTGAACCATGAGTAAGAAGGACGTGTGTGGTGAAGACATGCCTGGCTGCCTCCTGTTTTGTTGGTTAAAGTTTGTGAGGTTCCTGTGGTAAGGCTTAGGGCCAGTTTACACTGTGCATATTTTGAGTATAACCGCTACTTTCTCTTTGCGACTTTGCTTATCGCCTACACGACGCTGCTGGCCCCCCTCGATGACTCCGATACTTTTCTGACCCTGCTCTCAAGGTGGAAGTTTTTCGCTGACCCCCCGCTGATAATGTAAACATCTCCCGTGGAGCTTTTGTGTCAACCACATGCGCGCAGCCCGCACGCGCGGACAGTCTGACATTTCACGTGTCACGCTGCAAAATATAACAGTTTAACAATAATAAACAGTATTTATGTTGGCGTGGGAGATGTTTAAATTTATCTGAACTACAGTATCTATCTGGACTCGTTACATTTTTTAAACAGTGCGTAACGTGCTGTGAAAATGAAGACACCAGGTTTATTTTTTATTTATTTATTTATTCAGCACCACAAAGTTTAAACACAAACACTGAGAATTAAACTGAACACACTATTAAAACACGTGAACCGAACTGTAACTACGTTAATGAACTGGACTCTTGCTGTGTGTTCATCTGGACCCATCAGAACCGCCGAACCATCAGCCTGTCAACGACAGCTTCTCCACCTGGCAGAAATAAATAAATAAATAAAAACTCAGTTGTTGTGTGATCAAAGTAAACACAAGCAAACATTATATTAAGAACGTTGATTTACCTGCTGTAAGTCAGCTGTTTATCACGGAGGAAAGTCCGGTTCTGGTCCACAGTCCACTCAGCGGTTCTGGTCCACAGTCTCAGCGTCTGGTGTGCAGCTTGTTAGATGAAGCGGGTCCCACTGACTCAAATCTGTTGACTCTTATCCAAATTCCAGCTTTAACTTGTTGTTAACTTGTTGACAACAACTTGTAGTTAGCTGATTTTAGCCAGAGAGGAAAACAGACGAGGCAGGCTCTCGGCTGCTGTTTACCTCAGGCTGCACGCATGCGCAGTAGTGAAGGTTCCAAAAATCACAGCGCCATCTAATGGCCCAGCATGGTAACTACAGTGAAATCATGAGGACGGGGGTGGAGGGGGAGAGAGTCGTATCCACAGAATTCGACAGTGTCAACGCAAAACTTTTCACCTAATTAACATACCCAAAACATCCGTTTCCCCCACACAGTGTCCGTGTAAACAGGGCCTTAGATAGTCTTTATTGGATGTCTCACACCATATTGAAATAAATATTCTCAGTGAAAAAGCTTCATTATACAGATTTGTATACCTGAATGTTATCGGATCTGAAAAGTATCGGGATTGGTTGAAACTCAGTTTTTAAGTATCGGATCGGAAGTGAGAAATGTGGATCGGTGTATTCCTAGTTGTTTGTCTCATTTGTCTCTTCATGTCCTTGTGGTGGACTAGAGACCTGTCCAAGATGTCCCCAACTCTCGCACAGTGACTGCTGGATATGGGTACCAGTGACCCCCACAACCCAGAAAAGAAGACAGTCATATTTGTTAATTATTTTATTAGTAGAAAGCTTGAGAATTGCTGGATCCAAGCCTGTCTTGTGTGGGATTTCTCCTTCTGTCTGGTTCCTAAGTTAGTGGGGATGCTGTCTATTCTGTGATACAGAGTCTTGATGACTCCGGGTAAACAGCCACTGGCCAAAAGGATGGCCCAGCACAGAAGATCAACATCATCAGGTCAGGACTCTGCGGTCTACACTCATCTCCAGGCCAGCGGTCACTCTTTCAGGGATGAAGATGTTCACATCCTTGATAGAGAGGAACGATGGTTTGAGAGAGGAGTAAAGGAGGCCATCTTTGTGAAAAGAAACCGTCCATCATTAAACAGAGGTGGAGGCCTCCGGGTTCAACTGTCCCCCTCTTACAACGCTGTTATTGCTAGTATCACTCAGCCCTCTGTGAATAGCAAACAACCATCAGGGTGCTAACATTCCATCATTAGGCTGATGGTCCTCTTTGATCATGTGAGCCAGCGGCGGCCGCCACTAGAGGGCGCTAGGGGCGCCGCCCCTCCTTGGAACTGCAGCTCTTCACCATTTGAAGATTAAATTTTTTTTAATAAAAATGAAATAATAAAATAAAAATATTTTGAAATGTATGCATATATGTTTTTAGTTGTGTAGGATAAATATTTTATGAGTGATGAGTTGTTTGTTTCAAAAAACGTTTTCTGATTGTGACGTACTTCCGGTTCCCCGCTGGGCGCCGCCTACGGCTTTTCCATTGAATCTAATTATAACTAGCGCTAGCGCATGCACAGTTTATGTCCCATCTGTCCAAAACTATTGGACTGTACAGGTCGCATTTTCCGTCGCCCTCGAGCCTGGACTCGTCTCGTGATCGCTGCGGATCGCCAGCGTGTTTCCGGTTTGACTGCCGAGGAGGGAGGGGGAGTGGGGGACTCTCTGTTTACACAGTCAGAGCTGATCACACGCAACTAGCGACGTTGAAACAGCAGTAATTATTAATGGTGCCTTTCTACACAGGTAAGCAAGTAATAATTGAGTTTAATAAATCGCTAAGCGCACATGAGCTGATCTCATCTGTGTGCGTGACGTGGTGTCATGTGTGTGTTGCGGTCAGTCACACAGTAGCTAACTACTAGCTGTGCTTATGAACGCTGTGGTGTTTCTTTACTATTCCTGACTGATATGGCTCTCAACTAGATGTTACAAAAGTGTTTTCTAAACGTTATGTGTTTAATATTATGATTATCAGGTGTTTATGTATTAATATTTTGATTATCAGATGTTCGTGTGTTAATATAATGATTGTCAGTTGTTTATGTGTGTTATGATTATCAGATGTTCATGTGTTGTGTTAATATTATGAATATCAGATGTTCGTGTGTTAATATAATGATTGTCAGTTGTTTATGTGTTAATGTTATGATTATCAGATGTTCATGTGTTGTGTTAATATTATGAATATCAGATGTTCATGTGTTAATATTATGATTATCAGATGTTCATGTTTTTAACTCAAGCTTGTGTACAAAAGTTGAGCTGAAGTCAAACCTGTTAAATATCAGACAATATAAACTTTTATATTCACCAGATGTCTGCTATATCAATCAATCACCTTTATTTTTCCAGGTAGAGTCCGTTGAGATGGAGATCTCTTTTACAAGGGTGACCTGGTCAAGTGGTCAGCAGCACACGTCACATGGTAATTGACAATAAGCATTTGCATTTACCAACAAAGATGGTTTTATGAACCTGTTTGTAGCAGCCCTTAAACATTTTTCTTCCACTGTACAGGAGGACATGGCAGGAGGTGATGATGAGGGGATCCTCTGGTCCAGCCTGGATGTTTCTGAGAAGTGGAGTCGCCACCGTACAACCCACATAATACGGTACCCAAATACTGTAATAATACAATAGCAGTGAGGAGGCCAGAAGCAGCTCTGTTCAACCAGTTACCATATATATATATATATATATATATATATATATATATATATATATATATATACAGGTAGTCCCCGATTTACGAGCGCTCTGATCTGCGAGGTTCCAGACTTACGAGCTGCGAATTTTTGGAAAAAACGAAAAAAATACTGAGTTTTCATGTGTTTTTTCACCACAGTTAGTTAGCTAAGCATATGGACACACGTTTCCGATCATTTTTATGCACTCATAAGCAGTTTTTGGATGAAAATAGAGTGTTTGTAGTCGCGCTAGCGAAAACCGTTCCAATTTACGAGCGAAATTCCGGATTTACGAGAGAAATGGCGGCCGTTCCAAATTACGAGATTTCCGGTTTACGAGCGCCTCGTTGTAACGGATCTCGCTCGTAAATCGGGGACTACCTGTATATATATATATATATATATATATATATATATATATATATATATATATATATATATATATATACATATATATATATATATATATATATATATATATATATGTATATATAT
>JBBPBX010068894.1:0-19003 GCA_038048925.1 Garcialebias charrua
AGATCTTTATTCATATAGCCAAAACGCATTCTGCACAAATTACAACTAAACAATTTTGTAATAAAAAATAAAATTTGGTTTCTAAATTAACTTGCCTACAATTCCAGCCTCAGGTATCAAGAAAACATTTCTAAACCTCAGTTAATTAGTTAAAGTACGTAATAATGTCAGAGGCTCAAATGTGTAGATCAACAGTTTTTCTTTTGGCAAAAATTGAGAAACGTTGCTTTCATATCTGCAGCGTCGCAAACAAACAATTATATGTGTATTTTTTAACCTAAGCTCTATTTCCTCTAGGTCTCTGTTCATTATTGATTTAATGTGGGGAGTGGTGGCGCAGAGGTTAGAGACAGTGGGCCTGTGATTGGATGATCACCGGTTCAAGCCCCGGTATCGACAACATAAAAATGTGGGTGGAAAAGGTGAAGCACCCACACCTGCCTCCACCCTCACTCGCCCCACTCTAGCCGTTTTCGCACTGCACAGCCCTCCCCAGCCCGGCTCGTCCCTGGTTGGCCCAGAGCCCGGTCTGGCCCGCCCCCGCTCATTACGCATTGTGTGGAGAGCCGCCTTGAAGTGGGTGGGCCATTCTCTTGACATGGGTGGAGTGTTCTTGTGTGCGCGCTTACAGTGTTTTAAGAGAGGACACGCTGCTAAAAAATATTTGTTAGCTGAATATATATATATTAGTGTTTCTGAGTTAAATTTTTGTTAATAACTGATTACAAATCAGCTTATGTTAGAACGTAAATAACACGAAGCGCGCACCCATAAAGAGCATTTCCGCCTTTCAGCGCGAGCTGAATGTCATTAAAATATAACTTATATTCTCTAACTCTTGCGCGCAGCCAGGGTTTTAAAATATAACTAATAATCTCTAACTCCTATGCGTAGCCAGAATGTTACGAGGGGTGATTCCTTTATAGGTAAAGTGGACTCATGAAAAAACCAATACGCCGCCGTGGCTGAGAGGAAGCGCGCTCGGCTTTCCACTCTACATTTTATCTTGACTCGTACGGGTTCGAATCTCACCTGGTACAAGTGTTTTTACGTTTGTCTTTTATTGGATAAAAAAAAAGAAGAAGTTTGTTTGGTTAACACAGTCTGAGCCCCTGAGCAAGGCCCTTAACCCCCACCATCTGCTCCCTAAACAGGTCTCTCTTGAAAATGAGTTCTCGTGGATCAATGAGACTACCTGGATAAATAAAGGGTAAATAAATAAAAGAAAAATAATGACTGATCATCATATTGATTCATTTTGCCTTACAGAAACTTTCATAATCCTAGAACAACAGGTTGTGGAGGAGGAGTAGCTGCCATTTTGCAGTCTGTATCTTTATTGTAAACAAAATATTTTAGTTTATTTTCCAAGTTCCTCGTGTCCAACCTCCAACTGTGAGATCTGCAGCCTCTGAGTGTAAATTTCCTGAGTTCATAAGGGAATGCTGTAAGCAAAATTAAAGACTCCTCCTTATTGTTTTCTGCCTCAGTGTAATGAAACAGAACACAGCATTTACGATTATCCTATCCACAATATTCTTGAGGGTGTCACTGTAGAAGCGAATGTGCATTGTACTTCCTGTCCGACACCGGAAGTGCCTGTATTCCATAGGCGGAGTATGGATCGCGGGTGTTTTTGAAAGTTATTTTCATTCATTTTATCGGAGCAAACACAGCTTTTGTTTAAACGGAACGTTTACTGAAATGTCCTACCGGGGTTCAGGTACCTGCTGTGCTGTTCGCGGCTGCACCAACAACCGGACCAAGCTAAATCTTTGGCTAAAACAACAGTGTTTTCAACACGGACCCAAAACAAAGAAAGAGTGTTCCTGCATCCTTCTCTATGGCTGTGTCTGCGCGATCAGGTAACATCTGTAATTTCTTTTTATTCAGGGAGGGTTTATTAATGAGAGTTTTGGATGATTTACTGTCTTAAAATGATATATGTCAGGCGCGACCGGTATTTTTAGCCGAGATAGCTGCTAATAAACCTTAGCCGAGAGGCCGGAGCAAACGCGTTCGCTATTTATGTATTTTAAATTATGTCTGCGCGATCAGGTAACATCTTTTTATTCGGGGAGGGTTTATTAATGAGAGTTTTGGAAGATTTACTGTCTTAAAACGATAGATCTCAGACGCGACAGGTACTTTTAGCCGAGATAGCTGCTAATAAACCTTAGCCGAGAGGCCGGAGCAAACGCGTTCGCTATTTATGTATTTTTAAATTATGTCAGCGCGATCAGGTCACATCTGTTATTTCTTTTTATTCGGGGAGGGATATTAATGAGAGTTTTGGAAGATTTACTGTCTTAAAACGATAGATCTCAGATGCGACCGGTATTTTTAGCCGAGATAGCAGCTAACAAACCTTAGCCGAGAGGCCGGAGCAAACGCGTTCGCTATTTATGTATTTTTAAATTATGTCAGCGCGATCAGGTCACATCTGTTATTTCTTTTTATTCGGGGAGGGATATTAATGAGAGTTTTGGAAGATTTACTGTCTTAAAACGATAGATCTCAGATGCGACCGGTATTTTTAGCCGAGATAGCTGCTAACAAACCTTAGCCGAGAGGCCGGAGCAAACGCGTTCGCTATTTATGTATTTTTAAATTATGTCAGCGCGATCAGGTCACATCTGTTATTTCTTTTTATTTGTCCCTCCTCTTTTAACAAAACGAGTGGTGTTCCCACATTTTTAATGAACTAAAACAACAAAGTTTGGACTGTCTTCAACTGTATTACTCGCATGTAAATAAACGGTGTTTCCGGTCAACCGGAAGTCGTGTGCACATTTCGCGCAAAGCGTCATGGGGCGTAGGAATATTGTGGATTGATAGTATTAAAGCTTAAATGCGTACACTCTTTTAAATTGCTTCTGAAGTGTTCCAGTCTTTTTACTGTGCTATAATTAGGAGCCAGACTATGTTACTTGTGGATCTTTGTTCTTGTTTCAAACTGGTTTGTTGTGTTTTGAGATTGTGTTGGCTAGCTTTATTCTGCTGTTTAAATAACATGATTATGTGCTGTATTCATCCAGTCTAACTGTTGCAGAAGCTGGTGCAGAATATTTAGGAGATTATTACCTGTAAAGTTATAGATGCACCACAGCCCCCCCATCAGACTGACTCCAATCACAAACGCTGCAAAGACGATTCCCATCAGAGGCCCAGTCTGCACACCGAGACCTACAGACAGAGTGGGAGATAAATGAACTTGTGGTGGAGCTACTACTACTAATACTCAAGTAAAAAATAATACTCACTGCTGGTCTCTGTGTCTGGATCGGCCACTGGAGCCACACTGAGCCTGTTGGTTCTTTGGCCATTAGGGGGCGGCACTTTTGGTGCCAGTGGACCAATGGGTTGGGTGACCACCATGGGTCTAGAGAGGTTTCTGATTCCACACTGAGATGGAAAACAGGACAGGGTTCTCTGTTAGTTCTGCTTTTACCACGTTCACTGAGACAAATTGTTCCAGGAGTCGTTACATTTTACAAACATTTCTTTTTACAAGACACTTCTGCTAATTCTTTCTTTATAATGAAAATGTAGCTATGTTAGGTAAAGTTTTTAAACAGCATGGGATACATTTTCATTGTTATGCTGACGATACACTGTTATATTTGTCCATGAAACCCAATGTGTCCAATCAGCTACTTAGACTACAAACATGTTTTAAAGACATACAAACCTGGATGACCCTAAATTTTCTGCTTTTGAACACGGACAAGACTGAGGTTTGGGTTTTTGGACCTTAACATCTTAGGAATTCATTTTTCAGTCTTTCATGTCCTCTGGGTGGCATTAATTTGGCCTCCAGTTCTAATGTTAAAAACCTTGTTATTTTTAATCAGGACGTGCATTTTATCCCCCCATTTGAAAAGTTACCAGAACAGCTTTCCTCTACCTAACATCACTAAGAGTAGAAACAACTTGTCCAAAAATGATGCAGAAAATAACAGGAGGATGTGACGTTCACTTTGTTGAAGACAGCTGTTAAGTTCAACAGCATTAAAACTACACAGTGACCAGGGTCCGTGGCTAAAAGAATGTCATTAAAAACTTTCCACAGCGCTGACTCGGTTCTGTGATTTTTAAAACCAGATTGAAACAGCTCAGGAAGGTTGTGCTCATTTGAGTATGAAATCAGATGGCTGTAAACAATTTTATCCCACAAGGGCAATTTTAAAAGTGGCTGAAAATTTGACGTTACTGTGGAGTCCAGGCCAGGCTTTTCATTTGTGTCACCACTGCATGTTTAAAACTCACCGGTCCATTTGCATAGCTGCCATTTACTTTGTATAATATTGAAAACACAAGTTCAAAAGCTCAAAGTTCAAATTTTCTTTATTTGTCACATGTACCACATGTGGTACATGTGGTGTGATGAAATTGTGTACACAGGGTCCCAGTTACATTCAACAAAATTATAAATTGTAAAGAAAAACAGCAATAAGATCCAAGATATGAACCAAGAAATACTTTGTACACTAAACTAAGACTACACTAAGCACTAGTAGTACAAAACAATATGCCAAACAACAGCAGCATGAATATGAGTCTGTGTGAGCAGATGAGCACAATTGAACACAGCAGCATGAGATAATCAGCAGCATAAGATCAGCAACATCATGGATAGTCAGCAGCACATGTCAACAATCAAAGTGACATTAAAGTGATTTGTTTCACTGTTAAGGAATATATGGGTCAAACAGCCTCAGGGTAGAAGCTATTCCTCAGTCTAGTGGTTCTACACTTAATGCTCCTCAACCTCCTTCCTGAGGGGAGCAGGGTAAAAACGTGTGGTGTGTGTGCTGGGTGAGTGGGGTCCTTCATGATGCAGGTGGCTCTCTTCCTGCATCTGGAGGTGTAGATGTCTGTGATGGTGGGGAGACTGACTCCAACATCTTCTGTGCAGCCTTCACCACTCTCTGCAGAGCTTTTCTTTCTGCAGCTGTGCAGCCTCCATGCCACACGTTGATGCTGGATCACAGGATGCTCTCCACTGCACACCAAGGAGGTGAGGACTGAGATTCCCATCAAATAAAGAGCCGCAGTAGGAAAAAAAAAACTTTAAAAAGACAGTGGAATTGGATCGTTTGGCGCAGGCTACATGCAACCAGTGATGTTCTTTAAAAAAGGCAGGGTGACGAGCTCAAACTGACTGAGAACAGCAGCATGTGACCAAAATGGAGGCATCATAGGAAGGAGGGATTATGACTGACGGCTCTAATTCTTGCAACGGTGTGATCTGTTTACAGGGATGTAACTCTACCTGTAAACAGTCACAGCCTCCTCCATGACTTGTCATCCTTGGAGGGCTGAAGAAGGAACAGGTCAGTGGCAGAAGTTCACAAAAAGCACTGGATGGACTCACCGGAGGTCATCCATTGGAGCCAAGATGGTGTAGTGGCAGGGCTTCCGACTTGGGACCCGAAGGACGCGGGTTCGCGCCCCGGCCACTACACACCTTGGGGTGTCTATGAGTGCACACCTAATTCTCCAGCTCCCCGGGTGCTTTCTATGGCTGCTCACTGCACCACCTGGTGGTGGTTGGGTTAAATGCAGAGATGAATTTCGTCTGTGTATGGGAAACATACACAGATGACAAAAAAAAGGACATTATTATTATTATGTTTCAATTATGAATAGAAAATCCAGGCTGCTTTTTTGGCAATAATTGGAAAAACGACCTATAGTCTGGAAAATACGGTAGTAAAGTTAATGATAAGCTAGTCTAAAGAGATGTGTTTTCAGGGCTGTCTTGAACAGAGAAAGGGAGGTGGTGTTTCGAAGGTCTGGCGGTAGAGCGTTCCAGAGGTGAGGGGCAGAGCAGGTGAAGGCCCTGCTCCCCATGGTGGAGAGGCGGGCAGAGGGTACATGGAGATGTAGCGAAGAGGAGGATCTGAGAGAGCGTGATGGGATGGAGATTTGTAGGAGGTCAGATAGATAAGGAGGGGCAAGGTTGTGGATAGATTTGAACGTGAGGAGTAGAATTTTGAAGATGATGCGTGATTTAACCGGGAGCCAGTGGAGCTGCTGCAGGACAGGAGTGATGTGGTTATAGTAGGAGGTTTGAGTGATGACACGGGCAGCTGAGTTCTGGACCATCTGTAACTTGTGGAGAGATTTGTTGGGGAGGCCGTAGAGAAGGGAGTTGCAGTAATTGATACGGGAAGTCACAAGACTGTGCACCAGGATGGCTGTGGAGTGGGGTGTGAGAGAAGGACGGAGACGGTTAATATTTCTGAGGTGGAAACTGGCAGACGGAGTAACATTGTTGATGTGTGAGTTGAAGGAGAGAGTGGTGTGGAGGATGACACCGAGACTCTTGACTCTTGTTGGCTAGCGACCTAGCATCAACCAGAGCGAGCACATGAACATGAGAGGGAGCCAGGATGTAATTTGTCTGAGGGGCCCAATCCAGCTGCTGCGGGTTGTGATGATTCGCCCTGCACCTGCACAGGTGGGGAATACAGAGGCGACGGGTTGGTTGCCACCCGTCCAGGCCGACCACAGAAACCAGAGAGAAGTAGACAGGATCCAGAAAGCGCCACAAAATGAAGTGGATATATACTATTTCCAAAACCTTCAGAAAGAACGGTCAGCGAACGCACCAAATGAGCTTTCAGTCTCATCAGCCAGCTGGTGCACCCACTACGCACAGTTGGTGCTGGGGGTGGCTCAGAACATCAGACAGAAATGGAAGGCAAAAAAGTTTCTGGCTTTCTTCAACAAATGGACCCAAATGATCAAAACAGTGTAGAAGATTAAAAAGCATTTGGTGATTTTACACCCGCCAAGAGTTGGCACTTTGAGCAATAGATGTAAAAAAACACAAATACAACTAAAGTCTTCTGAGACAGGCAAGACAAACACATAAACGCCGCCCTCTTTTAACTAGTATACGTTTATAACAGAAACATTTACAAATTAGCTTTTAATAAATCACTATGAAATTTGGGAGTTTGAGGCTGTTTCAGGAAGGCAGCAATTAACTTTGGGCCTGCCCACTTGGGCCAGCCATTAACTCCTCAATCAAGTGAAAATGAGGCCACCCCAAGGCTGATTTATAACAGGTAAGATATTGATTATTCATAACCTTTCCACAGAACCCCACTTTAAAATATCTGAACGATTCAAGTTAGGGTTTTTCATTGTCATATCAAATTTTCCTGTTTAATCACTGATCTAACATGTTTTCATTGTTTTAATGTTACCTGTTGTCTCGAGGATCTAGTTATGAGTGCAGGGATCTGTGTCTCGGTCTGGCAGTCTTTCTTCACTGCTTCCTTCATTGGTGGCCCTCTTGTTGAGTTGGAGAGGCACAGCAGGAGGCTGAGGTGGAGGAACTGCATGGGCTCCTTAAAAACTGGACGAAGGATAAAACTAAATCTGAGGAATCGGATCTCCTCTTCTGCATCTCTTTGGGTATCATTGTCCATCCTTATGCTTTTTAATTCTTTACGATGATTTCTGCCCTTCTCCCATCCATCAGTTTCAGCAGTTTCCTCTTCATCCTTTTCCTCCTCCTCGCTCTTTGTTTTTGCATCGAGGGTCAGCGAGGGGTTGGAGGAACATCCATTGCTTATCACGGTCCAGAGAGGAGATTTCTTCGGGTCAGACAGCGGAGAGACAAAACATGACCTTACTTGCACAGCATCCACGAAGGACGCTTTGGCTGAAATCTGCAGCAGATCAGAAAAAAAAACATTTATAATATATAAGTTTAGAAACCAAACCTAAACACAAGAATATAAAAAACTCAAACAGAGACCTCAACAAAGACCCGTTGGCCAGCAGGGATGACGCAAGGCCCGATCCACGTCTGCTCGTAGCTCTCGGAGACAAAAAGCTTCAAATCTACAACAGGCTCAGATCTGTGTCGGGGAAAAGGTGGATACCCGAGCCCTGGAACATGTTCTGGACCCTGATTCACCCCCCGTGTGAACCGTCCGATCAGAGGGAGGGCCACATTATCACCATCAGCAGCAGCACGTGATGGGCTAGCAGCAAAACAGCTGATCTGAAAGAAACCAACAGATCAGAGGTGAAATGTGTCAAAAGACAAAACGATGCTGGGTGGATAGGACCAACATCAACGATTCCTCACCGGTATGCTGAGGAGAGGCTTGAAGTTCCTCTCTTCAAGAGACTTGATTGTTTGAGGTTTGGTTCTCCACAGAAAGACCTGATAAGAGACAATAAAAGGCTAAGTTATATGAAATAAATACATATAAATGCAGAAGAGTGCATTGTTTTGAATTAACTTCTATTTTTATTCCAAGAAACCAGACTATCTGTGAATCTTTGATTGTACTTTTAGTTAATTGATTAAGTTTTGTGAAGGTTTTTCAAATGTTGAGTTTATCATATCACCACAGGACTCTTGCTGCTATTCCCACTCATTTTCTGTCCAGCCCTTAACATCGTCAACAACTGCCCTGGAAACTCTAAACAACTCTTCTCCACAATATCTCATCTGCTTAATCCCATTAAACAAACTCATGAGGACTCTGTTCAAAAATGCAACCTGTTCCTTTCATTCTTTAAAAACAAAGTTGACACTATCAGATCTCAGCTCCACAACCTCCCTGATCTTCGTTTACCATCTACCCGTCTGCATTCTGGGACCCTGAGCAGCTTTGATGAGGTTGTTCAGAGTGAGGTGGAGACCATCATCAAGAAAATGAAGCCCTCATCCTGCGCCCTGGATCCCTTCCCCTCATCACTCATAAAATACAATCACTCTGCAATAAGCCCATTAATCACACAAATAATAAACAAGTCTCTACAATCTGGTCATGTTCCACTGCCTCTAAAAACTGCCATCATAGGCCTCTTCTGAAAAAAATCTAATTTGGATCCCGACATTCTTTCTAATTACCGTCCAATTTCCCACCTCCCATTTCTGTCTAAAATGCTGGAAAAAGCAGTTGCTACTCAGCTGCAGGTCCACAACAACACTCCCTGTATGAGAAGTTTCAGTCTGGCTTCCGAGCAGCTCACAGTTCTGAGACTGCAATGCTGAGAGTTACCAATGATGTCCTCATGGCTGCTGACACTGGTTCTCCCTCCATCCTTGTCCTCCTTGACCTCACTGCAGCTTTCGACACTGTGGACCATAGTATCCTCCTCCACCGTCTTCATGTGGAGGTCGGTCTCTGTGACACTGTCCTGGACTGGTTCAAATCTTTCCTCTCCAATAGGCTGGAATGTGTTAGTCTTGGCAATGCCACTTTCCAGACTGTCTGTCTCCTGTGGTGTCCCTCAAGGGTCAGTTCTGGGGCCGCTGCTTTTTTCCCTTTACATGCTGCCTTTAAGTCAAATCCTTAATCAGTTCAACATTTCTTTTCACTGTTATGCCGACAGTACACAGCTTTACATCAGGACTGGAGCATCATCATCATCACTATTGTCTTCTCCATCTTCACTCACTGCCCTCTCTGCCTGCCTGGAGGCAATTAGGGCATGGATGAATCAGAACTTTCTTCAATTAAACTGCTCCAAGACTGAGGCCATACTGATTGGCACCCCTCACCAGGTACAAACATCAACTATAACAACAATTTCCTTTTCTGGACAAGACATCCCCCTCTCCACCTCTGTTACAAATCTTGGAATAAAAATGGACTCTCATCTTACATTTGAAAATCACATTAAGCATCTGTTTAAAACCTGCTTCTTCCATCTTCGAAACATCTCCAAACTTCGCCAATTATGTGATAAAATTGTTAAAATGAAGGCCACTAAGACCAAAGAGGATTTATATCATCTTTAAACAACACATGAAAAAAAAAATCACGGTAGTTCATGAAAAGTTCATGATGCGCTGTCAGAGACATGGCTCAATGACAACAACACAAGTAATATTCACATCGAGGGGTATGAATTATATCATATGAACAGAAAAAATAAAAGAGGTGGTGGAGTCACTCTATTTGTCAATAATGAAATAAAATGTAAATTAAATTGTGAAATGTCAATAATAGTTGATAATATTATGGAAATGATAACAATAGAAATAATAAACAAAAACGATAAAAACATAATAATAAGTTGTGTATATAAATCACCAGAAGCAAATATAGAAATATTCACGGATAAAATCTTGGAGCTAATGGAGAAGAGTTTTAATAAAAATGTTTTTTTGTGTGGAGACTTTAACATTGATATGGGAAATAAAACAGATTCAAATAACATAAGCACATTTATAAACTCAATGTACAGTTTAAATATGTATCCATTGATATCAAAGCCAACAAGAATTACAACTCATAGTGCCACAATAATTGATAATATTTTCACAAATATAACAAATGGGGACGTGATAGGTGGTATCTTAACGACCGACTTAAGTGATCATTTACCAGTTTTCACAATCTATAAAAATGATCAAAGCATCACAAAAGCAGTCCCAATGAAGAAAAAGATCATAAACACGTCAAAAAAAGTTTTGGAAAAATTGAAAGAGGATCTAGACAAACAAGACTGGAATGATGTGTATGTTGATGATGCGAACAGAGCATATGATGAGTTTATGAATATCTTGGAAGCTCTGTATGAAAAGAATTGTGTGCAAACAAATTACACAAAGAGAAATACGATTGATCAACCATGGATGACAAAAGGGTTGAGAAATGCTTGTAAAAAAAAGAATTATTTGTATTCATGTTTCTTGAAATTGCGAAGTCAGAGCGCTGAAGAAAAATATAAAAAGTATAAAAATAAATTAGTAGGGATTATAAGGAAACATAAGAAAGAATATTATAGTAAATTATTAGATAAAAGTAATGGTGATATGAAAGCAACATGGCGAGTAATGAATAGTGTCCTGAAGAATCATAAAGCAAAAACTGGTATTTCAAAATATTTTGTAAAAGACAACGATGAAATTCATGATGAAAATGAAATTGTAAATGGATTTAATCAATATTTTGTGAATGTTGGATCAAGCCTTGCAGCTAAAATACCAAAAGTAGATAAAAATGTGATCCACTCAATTACAGGTTGTGCAAATAGTATTTTTCTAAATGGAACTAACAAAGAGGAAATAATGAATGTAGTAAAACATCTTACAGACAAGAGATCAAAAGACTGGGTGGACATGGATATGATGTTTGTAAAGGACATAATGAGCCATGTTATTGAGCCGTTCACATACATATGTAACTTATCATTTTCAACAGGAATATTTCCAGATAATATGAAAGTAGCTAAGGTCGTTCCTCTTTTTAAAAATGGTGATAAATGTGTATTCAACAATTATAGACCTATATCCTTGTTACCACAGTTTTCAAAAATTCTTGAAAAACTATTTGTAAACAGACTAGATCAATTTATAGATAAACAAAATATTCTAAGCAACAGTCAGTATGGGTTTAGATCAAAAAACTCTACATCAATGGCTCTCATGGAATTAATGGAACAAATAACTACTGCTGTCGATCAAAAACAATATTGTATCAGTATTTTTGTTGATTTAAAAAAAGCATTCGATACTATTGATCACACCATTCTCCTTGAAAAACTGAACAAATATGGTATTAGAGGACCAGCATTACAGTGGGTATCTAGCTACTTAAAAGATAGGAAACAATTTGTACAAATAAATGATGTAAGATCTGACCTCTGTAATATCACATGTGGAGTTCCCCAAGGCTCTGTACTTGGACCAAAGCTTTTTATTTTATATGTGAATGACTTGGTAAATGTGTCAGGACTCCTTAAATGTGTACTTTTTGCTGATGATACCACTTTTTTCTGTTTAGGTGAAGATATAGAACAAATGTTGAAATTGATAAAGACGGAATTTGTCAAGATACAAACTTGGTTTAAAATAAATAAATTATCATTAAATCTAGAAAAAACTAATTACATGATATTCGGTAATAAAAAGAAAACTGTTGATGTTCCACTCAAAATTGAGGATGTTGAGATTTGTAGAGTGAATGAGGTGAAGTTTTTGGGTGTTATCATTGATGACAAACTGACATGGAAACAACACATAAATTCTGTAAGAATAAAAATAGCTAAATCGATTGCAGTACTGTACAAAGTCAGAGACCTATTGAATGATAAAGCTCTGTATTTGTTGTATAACACAATCATTGTTCCACACTTAATCTATTGTATTGATGTTTGGGGGAATGCGTGTAAAACAATCACAAAGCCTATTTTTGTATTACAGAAAAGAGCTGTAAGAATTATCACTAGAAAACATTACTGTCATCCATCAAGTACATTATTTTATCAACTGAAGTTATTGAAGTTCCATGATTTGGTAGACTATAATATTTTATCAGTTATGTATAGGGCTCAAAATAATGCATTACCTTTAAATATCCAAATGCATTTTGTTAAAAGACAAAGTTGTTATAATCTTAAGGGGACAGAGATGTTTGTAAAACCACAATTCAGAACTAGTTTGAAGGGACGTTCTACCTCAATCCAGGGAATTAGATTATGGAATGGCTTGGAGAATGTAGTTAAAAATGCCAAGTCAATGTTTACATTTAAGAAAATGATCAAAACAAATGTGTTAAAAATATATATGAAATAGCGTAATGTGTATTGTATTAGTTAGAAAATTAGAAAGAGTTAGTCATTTTGTACTGTTGGTTGAAGATTATTATTGTTTAATCTGATTGTTGGAAAAAGTTGGTTGAAGATTATTATTGTTTACATGGTTGATTATTGTTGTTTAATCTGATTGTTGGAAGTAAGGGGCAGATATAATAAGATTTATTCTTCTTTCTGCTACCTTTCATTTTTTTATATTTTGTACACTATCATTTATGAGATTGTCTTGTATTGTTTCTTTTGTAAAAAAATGAACAAATTTAATAAACATAAACAACATAAACAAAAACCTTTATGTTGCTGCCATTTTTATATTAGACTATTTGCAGAGAAGTCTGTGCTTATTTGTGTTGAAGCTGGAGTTGCTGGAGGTTGACAATGATGACTCATCAAATAGAGAATGAAATGAAAAAGGCCCGGACTCCATTCATTACCAGCTGTGACATGGAGTGAGTTGCCAGGGAACACAGCTGTCATGTATTTTACAGTGACATCATTTAAGGCTTTAAAGGTGAGAGATAAAAGATCTTTCCTCATTACAGAGAACACTTTAAAATATTACCTTCATTCTCCTTTCATCCCCATTTAAATGATTTTCTCCAATTTTCTTCTCATCGGAAGATTCTAACGATTTTCTCTTTGTTTGCTCAGAGCTGAAACATATTTTTAGGCTTAAACTCCTCAAGACAAGATGTCAAGATGACATGAGTTGCACGAGGACAACAACCACATGCAGCCGTTTAACCTCTTCATGGTGCACAACTTGGTGTACTTATTGTAAATTACAGAGACAGGAGCTGCTCGTCTATTAAGATGTTTGAGCCAGAAAAAATACAAAGTGCAGCATGACACAGGTGGGTTCAAACTGCTCATCTCTTTGACATGAAGGGCTGCTCCACATGACTCAAATTTACTGAAAATGCAGCGAAAATAAGGAAAAGTAGCCCCCACCACCACCACCTCCGCTAATTTTAGTTACAGAAATAAATTTTTAGTCAACTCATATTTGATCAGCTGTGGCCTCAGTTTTAGTCGGCTCGATTCTGAAGATGAAGACGTTCAATTTTTCCACACTTTAATAAATCAAGTCTCATTTATTTATAAAGCTCATTTAAAAACAGCAGCTGTTACCGAAGTGCTGAACAATAAAAATCAATGGCAGTAATTTAATAATAAATACTAAAAAATTAATTAAAGCATCAAACGAAAAACATGAAAACACAGAACAATAAAATACTAAATCAATTCACACTGTGTTAAAAGTCAGTGAAAACCGGTGTGTTTTTAAAAGAGATTTAAAAGCAGAGGGAGTGAAGTGACCTGCCAACTGTAGGGGGGCAGATTGTTCTAGAGACGTTGACTGAAAAGGCCCAATCTCTGAGCTTCAGCCTGGTTTTTGGTACAACCAAAAGCAGCTGATCAGATAATAGTGCCTGAGAAGGAACATATGGTTGAAGTAGGTCAGAGAATAATGAGGGTGCAATGCCATCAATGCACTGAAAGGTCAACAGGAGAATTTTAAAATAAATTCTGATACGAACAGGGAGCCAGTGCAGGGAGGACAGAACCAGTGAAATGTGCTCAACGAGTTCCTGTTAAAAGTCGAGCTGCAGCATTTTTGGCGAGCTGGAGATGTGAAAGAAAAGCCTGACTGACCCCAACATAAAGCATCCATCCATCCAGCCATCCATTTTCGTCCGCTTATCCGGGGTCGGGTCGCGGGGGTAGCAGCCTAAGTAGGGAGGCCCAGACTTCCCTCTCCCCAGCCACTTGGAGCAGCTCCTCTGGGGGAATCCCAAGGCGTTCCCAGGCCAGCCGAGAAACATAGTCCCTCCAGCGTGTCCTGGGTCTTCCTCTGGGTCTCCTCCCGGTGGGACATGCCCGGAACACCTCACCAGGGAGGCGTCCAGGAGGCATCCTAACCAGATGCCCGAGCCACCTCAACTGGCTCCTCTCGATGTGGAGAAGCAGCGGCTCTACTCCGAGTCCCTCCCGGATGACTGAGCTTCTCACCCTATCTCTAAGGGAGAGTCCAGACACCCTGCGGAGAAAACTCATTTCAGCCGCTTGTATCCGAGATCTCGTTCTTTCGGTCATAACCCAAAGCTCATGACCATAGATGAGGGTGGGAACGTAGATCGATCGGTAAATTGAGAGCTTTGCCTTTCGACTCAGCTCTCTCTTCACCACGACAGACCGGTACAGCGCCCGCTTCACTGCGGATGCTGCACCTATCCGCCTATCGATCTCACGCTCCAGTTTTCCCTCATTCGTGAACAAGACCCGAGATACTTAAACTCCTCCACTTGGGGCAGGACCTCCTCCCCGACCCGGAGAGGGCATGCTACCCTTTTCCGGCTCAAGACCATGGCCTCGGATTTGGAGGAACTGATCCTCATCCCGGCCGCATCACATTCGCTGCAAACCGCTCCAGCGAAAGCTGTAGATCACGATCTGATGAAGCCAATAGGACCACATCATCTGCAAAAAACAGAGAAGCGATTCTAAGGCCACCAAAACGGATCCTCTCAACACCTTGGCTGCGCCTAGAAATTCTGTCCATAAAAGTTATGAACAGAATCGGTGACAAAGGGCAACCTTGGCGGAGTCCAACTCTCACTGGAAACGAGCCTGACTTACTGCCGGCAATGCGGACCAAGCTCTGACACCGGTCGTACAGGGACCTAACAGCCCATATCAATGGGCCTGGTACCCCATACTCCCGGAGTACCCCCCACAGAACCCCCCGAGGGACGCGGTCGAATGCCTTTTCCAAGTCCACAAAGCACATGTAAACTGGTTGGGCAAACTCCCACGCACCCTCCAGGACCCTGTTGAGGGTGTAGAGCTGGTCCAGTGTTCCACGACCAGCACGAAAACCACACTGCTCCTCCTGAATCCGAGGTTCGACTATCCGACGGACCCTCCTCTCCAGAACCCCTGAATAGACCTTACCAGGGAGGCTTAAGAGTGTGATCCCCCTATAGTTGGAACACACCCTACGGTCCCCCTTTTTGAATAGGGGAACCACCACCCCAGTCTGCCAATCCAAGGGAACTGCCCCCGATGTCCACGCGATATTGCAGAGTCGCGTAAGCCAACACAACCCCACAACATCCAGAGCCCTAAGGAACTCAGGACGAATCTCATCCACCCCCGGAGCCTTGCCACCGCGGAGCTTTTTAACCACCTCGGCGACCTCAGCACCAGAGATTGGAGAGCCCGACCCAAAGTCCCCAGGCTCCGCTTCCTCAGTGGAAGACGTGCCAGTAGGATTGAGGAGGTCTTCGAAGTATTCCGCCCACCGACTCACAACATCCCGAGTTGAGGTCAACAGCACGCCATCCCCACCATAAATGGTGTTGGTCGCGTACCGCTTTCCCCCCCTGAGACGCCGGATGGTGGACCAGAATCGCCTCGAAGCCGTACGGAAGTCATTCTCCATGGCCTCTCCGAACTCCTCCCACGCCCGAGTTTTTGCCTCAGCAACCACCCGAGCCGCATGCCGCTTGGACTGTCGGTACCTATCTGCTGCTTCCGGGGTCCCACAGGCCAAAAAGGCCCAATAGGACTCCTTCTTCAGCATGACAGCATCCCTCACCGCCGGTGTCCACCACCGGGTTCGAGGGTTGCCACCACGACAGGCACCAACAACCTTGCGGCCACAACTCTGATAAGCTGCCTCGACAATAGAGGCGCGGAACATGGCCCACTCGGACTCAATGTCCCCCGCCTCCCTCGGAACGTGTTCAAAGCTCTCCCGGAGGTGGGAGTTAAAGCTCCGTCTTACGGGAGACTCTGCCAGACGTTCCCAGCAGACCCTCACAATACGTTTGGGTCTGCCAGGTCTGACCGGCATCCTCCCCCACCATCGGAGCCAACTCACCACCAGGTAGTGGTCAGTGGACAGCTCCGCCCCTCTCTTCACCCGAGTGTCCAGGACATGCGGCCGCAGATCAGATGAGACGACAACAAAGTCGATCATCGAACTGCGACCTAGGGTGTCCTGGTGCCAAGAGCACATATGTACACCCTTATGCCTGAACATGGTGTTCGTTATGGACAATCCATGACGAGCACAGAAGTCCAATAACAGAACACCACTCTGGTTCAGATCAGGGGGGCCGTTCCTCCCAACCACACCCCTCCAGGTCTCACTGTCATTGCCCACGTGAGCGTTGAAGTCCCCCAGTAGAACAAGGGAGTCCCCAGGAGGCGCACTCTCCAATACCCCCTCCAAGGACTCCAAAAAGGGTGGGTAATCTGCGCTGCCGTTTGGCGCATAGGCACAAACAACAGTCAGAGCCCGTCCCCCCACACGTAGGCGAAGGGAGGCTACCCTCTCGTTCACCGGGGTGAACCCCAACGTACAGGCACCAAGATGGGGGGCAACAAGTATGCCCACTCCTGCTCGGCGCCTCTCACCAGGGGCAACTCCAGAGTGGAAGAGTGTCCAACCCCTCTCAAGGAAACTGGTTCCAGAGCCAGAGCCATGCGGTGAGGTGAGTCTGACTATTTCTAGCCGGAACCTCTCAACCTCACACACTAGCTCACACTAATTAAGTCGGGCTATAATGAATGTATGGACTATTTTTTTCAAGGTCAGATCTGGTCAACATTGACTTAAGCTTCGCTATCTGCCTTAACTGGAAGAAGTTCTTATGCAGAACAGAGTTATTCTGTTTATTAAACTTAAAATCAGAGTCTAAAACCATCCCAAGATTTGTATCAGACTGTTTAAGATAGTGTGACTCAAGAGAGTCAAGGTTTACAGGAACAGAGACAATAGAGCTAGTGTCAAAACACAATGACTTCAGTTTTCTGATGGTTGAAACGTAAAAGTTTGAAGCCATCCATGACTCAGTGTCATCAAGACAACATAATAAATGTTTACTCATTTCTATCATACATGTTGCTGAAAGTGTCCTTTACATCCAGACCAGAGCCATATATATAGAGAGTTCCGACACTCTTTGATGTCGCCGATAGGCTGTCAATCGTTCCAAACAACGGCTATGGAAACCTTGTGGAGCTGCGCCCTCTGGCGGCGACGGAGCGCTACTGCAGGCAGAGTCAGACTGTTAAACAGACATGGAACAAATCGCCCCCTCCATGACCCACGTGACTTCCGCATTCCATTCTTACAATGGCACTCTATGGAAGTGTCGCAACTCTCACTTTATATGGCTCTGATCCAGACTATAGATTTGATCAAAGCTCACTGCTGCACCAATTAGTCTGGTTTAGTCTCATAAGTTAGTTTGTCAATAACAGGAGAAAAATGCACTTCTGCTGAAGCAAAAGTACTAAATCAACCAGTTCAGACTCTTTGTAAGAAAGACAAAATTGTTGTCTCTTATAAGATTATTTGTTTAATTGTTTTATATTTTGCATGTGTTGACAAAAGTGCAAAGAAAAATATTTCACTGTTGAAACTGATGGTGATGGAGTTCAAAATCTCGGGCTGCAACTTCTAATAATTATAATTATTTTTCATGCCGTGTTAACGAGGAAACTTGTAGAAATAATAAATTAAAAGTTTGTTTTGGAAAAACTGTGTTTCCATGAGGATAGAGTCTCGGAATGACACATGTAAATCTAATGCAGATCACTTTCTTCTTCTGCCTGATAAACCTTCCATCCATCCATCCATCCATCCAACCATTATCTTTTACCCGCTTCTTCCAATTTGAGTCACGTGGGTTGCCAGTGCCCATGTCCAGCAATCACTGTGCGAGGGGCAGGGTACACCCTGGATGGGTCGCAGGCCCATCACAGGGCCTATAAACCTATAACACTTTAAACAATTTGATGCTGAAGGTAAGATACTCCATCCATCCATCCATTTTTTGTCCGCTTATCCGGGGTCGGGTCGCGGGGGTAGCAGCCTAAGTAGGGAGGCCCAGACTTCCCTCTCCCCAGCCACTTGAAGCAGCTCCTCTGGGGGAATCCCAAGGCGTTCCCAGGCCAGCCGAGAAACATAGTCCCTCCAGCGTGTCCTGGGTCTTCCTCTGGGTCTCCTCCCGGTGGGACATGCCCGGAACACCTCACCAGGGAGGCGTCCAGGAGGCATCCTAACCAGATGCCCGAGCCACCTCAACTGGCTCCTCTCGATGTGGAGAAGCAGCGGCTCTACTCCGAGTCCCTCCCGGATGACTGAGCTTCTCACCCTATCTCTAAGGGAGAGTCCAGACACCCTGCGGAGAAAACTCATTTCAGCCGCTTGTATCCGAGATCTCGTTCTTTCGGTCACAACCCAAAGCTCATGACCATAGATGAGGGTGGGAACTGATTACTAAGGTAAGATACTGATTACTTAAAAAGATCTAAATTTCCCTTTAAATTTCCTTCTTTACTTCAGCTACAAGTCGGAATTACTTAGGACGTAAATACTTGTATGTGAAAGAACATTAGAATAAAA
>JBBPBX010068895.1:0-11427 GCA_038048925.1 Garcialebias charrua
CTATGGGAGATCTTCCCCTCCAAATAGTCCTAAAATGTGGCTTCACAAATACATTTGTCCCCTTAAGATTGTAACTATTCGTTCTTAACAAAATATTATAATCAACTAAATCATAAAACTTTAACAGTTTCATTCGATAAAACAATATGCTTGAAGGATGATGGAAATTCTTTCTGGTGATAATTCTAACAACTCTTTTCTGCAATATAAAAATAGGCATTGTAATTGATTTACACGCCGTACCCCAAACGCTAACACCATAAATTAAGTGTGGCACAATAAATATATTATACAACAAATCAAGTTTCTTATCAGTTAATAAATCTCCAACTCTGTAAAATATTGCAATAGACCTAGATATTTTTGTTTTGATGTTAGGAGAATGTGTGACAACGTTGGGTTCAGCAACATATCAAGCAAAACTGGGACTGATTGAAAACATAAAAAGGATAAATTGGGATCAAATTGAAACATTTTGTGACTATAATGGGAGAAAAAGAACTTGTATGACCTTAGCAGGAATATAATGTGAACGTTGTGGTTTTGAGGTGCCCAGGTGTATAGTAAATATGAATTTATGAGGCATTGTTCAAGAATGTTTATCCCCAAATGGGCAATTTGTTACGAGTATGTTCTTTTATTTTTTTCATAGTTCAAAGTGATACAAGCTGCTGTTTTATCTCAAGGTCGAAAGGAAATATTACTATTTATTTCACGATACAAAAAAGAGCAGCGCATACAGCACATTATACGCCCGTCGACAAAATATCGTACAACAATCAATTGCAAGACCTAGTTTTAAATTTGACCTTCATTTGTGACCAAGGAACTGGGGTGATGGAAAGTTTTTGCGATGCTATGTCTCGTGATGATGCTTATGTAAATGAATTGTTATTCAATTATCTTGAGCCGCTCTGTGGGTCGCCAATGGGAACACAAAGCTGACCTTTGACCCAAGGCTGTATGGAGATTTATTTTGTTTTCATCATAAACATATTAAAAGTTCCTTCGAGCCGGATTTGAACCAGCGACCTAAGGATCTCTGTCCTTGACCTCTACAGTCCTCCGCTCTACCAACTGAGCTATCGAAGGGACGGGGAGGATGCAGCCAGGGGACGACCACATACAGAGACAAAGGGTTAAAGTCCAAAGGATTCTGGAAATCATGGGGATCACATACCCTTCTGGATTTAGTGTCAGTCAGAAAGTGAGGAGAATGTGTGACAACTTTGGCTTCAGCAACATATCAAGCTAAACTGGGACTGATTGAAAACAAAAATAGTATAAACTGCGACCACATACAGAGACATGTACCTGCTCCCTGATGGGGCAGCCCACATCCAAACCCAGGAGGTAGGCCCATTCATTCTGGGGTGGAGAGTAGCAGATATCCAAGATCCGGCCCATCCCGCGCCCTGCCGACAGGACAGGACACCCGAGTCCAAGCAGCCCCAGGGGGAGCGCACTGCCAGCCCCGCCCACGGCGAACCCGCAGGCCCCGAACCCCCCCACACCCCAGCACAACCCCTGACAGCCCATCCCCAGAATGTCCGCCAGGCAACCAGGGGGGGGTAAGAGAAAAATAAATAAATAATATATATATATAAATAAATACATAAATAAATAAAATCGAAATTAACAAATCAAGACCCCGACACACACACCCCCGTCCCCAAATGTACTGTTGGTGAGTGTTGTTCTAAAGTGTAATTAAAAGGGAAAGAGAAGGAGCAAAGGCTGGCATTATACCAGTTTCCCCTCCACTCCAACTCTAACCCAGGCCCTTATTGTCTAAATGCATAATGTTGAGTGAGCACAGGAATGGGGGCGAGAGTGATGTCATCCCGCCACCCATAACCATGTGCTCACTCCTTCCCTATATGTGACTTTTATGAAGATGTTTATGAATGAATGTCTAAAGTGTATATAAAATTGAGTCCCAGGTGCTCTGTACAACAGAGATGTAGAACCATTGCAGCACACCCGAGACTCAAATTCCCTACATGTATTAATTTAAGATGAAGAGGGCGGAGGTGCGTGGTGAGGGATGGGGAGAAAATATCTGCAGGAACAATGCTCCCACAGCGAGTCAGCTCCCCCGCTGACCCTGCGTACCCCCCCCCAGTTCGCCAAGGTCCACCCAAGGAGCGAGGTAGTGGAAACACCTCTCCGACCGCCAGGCCATTGAGCCAAGACCAGAGAGGGACACGGCCCCGAGGGCCGCCAAAGCAGAACCAACAGCCCACACCCACCAGGGCCGCCACGACCCCTGCGAACCGCAGTCAGCCCACAAGGACGACACTACCAAGAGCGCCCGCCCAACCGCCGACAGAGCCAGGAAGCACTGAGAACAGGCCCCAACCAGGGCCCGCTTGATTTTGCATTTTTAACATCACTCTCCAGAGCATTCCACAATCAAACTCCCTGAATTGAGGTAGACCGTCCCTTTAAGCTGGTTCTGAATTGTGGTTTGATGAATATCTCTGTCCCTTTGAGATTGTAATAACTTTGTCTTTTTATAAAATTTCTTTGGATATTTAAAGGTAATGTGTTATTATGAGCCCTATACATAACTGATAAAATACTATATTCTACCAATTCCTGGAATTTCAATAAATTTAGCTGAAGAAACAAGGTGTTTGATGGGTGACTGAAATGTTTTCTGGTGATTACTCTTACAGCTCTCTTTTGTAAAATAAAAACAGGCTTTGTAATTGTTTTGCACGCTTTTCCCCAAACCTCAATACAATAGATTAAATGTGGAACAATGATTGTGTTATACAACATATACAGAGCTTTATCAATTAAAAAATCCCTGACTTTATACAGTACTGCAATTGATCTAGCTATTTTTGTTTTAATGGAATTTACATGATGTTTCCATGTCAGTTTGTCATCAATGATAACACCCAGAAACTTCACTTCACTCACTTTACAGATCACAACATCTTCAATTTCAAATGGATCGTCAACAATTCTCTTTTTGTTACTGAATATCATGTAATTAGTTTTATCTAAATTCAAAGATAATTTGTTTAATTTAAACCAAGTTTGTATTTTTATAAATTCTGTTTTCATCATATCCAAAATCTGTTTTATGTCTTTACCCGAACAGAAAAATGTGGTGTCATCGGCAAAAAGAACACATTTAAGAAGTCCTGACACATTTACCAAGTCATTCACATATAAAATAAATAACTTTGGTCCAAGCACAGAGCCCTGAGGAACTCCACAAGTGATATCACGGAGGTCAGATCTAACATCATTTATTTGCACAAACTGTTTCCTATCTTTCAAATAGCTAGATACCCACTGTAATGCTGGTCCTCTAATACCATATTTATTTAGTTTTTCAAGGAGAATGGTGTGGTCAATGGTATCAAATGCTTTTTTTAGATCAACAAAAACACTAACACAGTACTGTTTATGATCGACAGCATTAGTTATTTGTTCCATTAAATCCATGAGAGCCATTGATGTAGAGTTTTTTCCTCTAAACCCATACTGACTGCTACTTAAAATATTTTGTTTATCAATAAATTGATCCAATCTGGTCACAAATAGTTTTTCTAGAATTTTTGAGAACTGTGGTAATAAGGATATTGGCCTATAATTATTGAATACACATTTATCACCATTTTTAAAAAGAGGAATTTGTAGGAGTTCTGCCTTCCCCTCCAGCAACCTCAAGCAGCAGCTAATCAGCTGATTAGCTACACCTGCACCTGCCTCCTAGACCTTCACCTCCTGCTCTACTTAAACCACAACCAGACGTTCAGCCAACGCTCGAACATTGATTACCTTGGGTAATATTGTCACAGCCTCTGACTCCTAGTTTTGACTCGTCTGCATTAACCTGTTTTGCCTTTGCCCGTTTGTTCAGCTCCTGTTCAGTCCTGCCTGTTCACCCGTCTCCAAGGCTGCGTCTGGTTGCCAACCCTGCACACCAAACCCATAACTAAGGACTTCATTCTGGACATCTTCAACTTTGTCTGAACTCACCCACTGGACCCACAGTCTCTCCAGACCTCGCCCTCCGTAACCCATTACTCCGACGCCACCTGCAAACAAATTCTACAGTAAGGACAAATACTTCTATCAGCACAATTGTCATAAAGAATCATTGGACCTCAGGATATTCACCGCCTCCCCTCTTCTCTCCACAGCCCTTTCCAGTTCCTGCACTGTAAATAAAAAGATCACTTTTGTACTCGCTTGTCCTCGTGTTCTTTGGTCTGCCATTTGGGGTCATATTCAGCAAACATCATGTTAGAATGTTCGAGCCACCAAGACCCTCAAGGCCAGACCAAAGACAGTCAGAGGGACCAAGCAATATTAGCTCTACAGGCCCGGAGTGAACGTAACGAGCAAACTCTAACTAAACTTCTCACCCAACAGAGTGAATTTGGTAGCATGATACATGCTGTTGGACAACAAGTCGCCGCCATGACTACCAAAGGCCCCGAACCACTCCGTCCACCCGAACCTACTCCAGTTTCAGTACCAGCATCAACATACAGACATGAACCTGATGTCAGACCTACCGAACTCTTTGGTGGAGATTCCAAGCTGGTGGGTGGTTTCCTCCTCCAAAGCGAGCTCGCGTTCAACCAAGCACCCATCAGGTACGCCACCGACTCGTCCCGCATCTCTTATATTATCAATGCCCTGAAAGGCGACGCTCTGCAGTGGGCCACCGCTCATCTCCGTTCACGTTCCTTGTCCTCCATGTCTTTCACGAACTTTATAAGAGACTTTAAACTAGCTTTCGATCACCCTTTGTTGCAAGAGGAAGCGCAACAAAGATTATTCACAATCAGACAGGGTTCAAGATCTGTCGCCGAGTTCTCCATCCGTTTCCGGGTGATCGCGGAAGAGTCAGGATGGGGTGAAATCGCACTGAAAAGCGCTTTCCGAAACGCGCTTAATGACAACATTAAGGACCAAATCGCCACACAAGAGCCTCCCCAGGATTTAGAAGACCTGATCTGTCTCGCAATTAGAATCGACACTCGAAATAGAGAACGTAAATTGGAAAGGGACTACAAATCTTGGGACCGCCCCTCAACCGGAAGTAGTTCCGCGACACCAGTCTTCCCCGAACCAGAGCCAATGCAGGTGGGTCGGGCAAAACTGTCCCCTGAGGAAAGACAACGCAGATTAACTGCAAATGAGTGTTTATATTGTGGAAAGCATGGTCACTTTGTGAAAAATTGTCATCTCCGTTTAAAAGGCCAGAACCACCAATAAATCAGGAGATATTGGTGGGTAATTTAACTTCAACTCCTGAGAAAAAATTTTGTCTCCCTGCTACTGTTTATTTTGATAATGATACTTTTACCACTCAGGCTTTAATTGACTCCGGTGCAGAACAGAATTTGATTTCCTTGGATATTGTGAAGCTTCTTAACCTACCCATGCTTCCTTTAAACAGCTCTGTCAGTGTCAGAGGTCTCACTGGACAGACCATCACCTCCATCTCCCACTGGACTCAAAGCATCCACCTGGTGTTGTCAGGTAACCATCATGAGAAATGTGATTTTTTCATTTTTGATTCCCCTAAGTCCCAATTGATTTTAGGTTACCCATGGCTGTTAAAACACAATCCCCAGATTAACTGGAAAAATAACATGATTGAACATTGGGGTGAGGCTTGTTTAGTCGATTGTTTACGTTCTGCCATCTCTTCTGGTTCTGTCTCACCCCCCAGTAAGGAAGAGATTGACCTTTCCAAAGTGCCCTCCGTATATCATGCGCTTGCCCCAGTTTTTAGTAAACAGAAAGCCATCTCCCTACCACCTCACAGACCCTATGATTGCCCCATAGATCTCCTTCCTGGTGCCCCGCTGCCGTCTAGCAGACTGTACAACCTGTCAGGCCCAGAGAGGGAGACAATGAGGCAATACATAGAGGAATCTTTAAAGTCAGGTATTATCCGCCCGTCTACTTCTCCCCTCGGTGCAGGGTTTTTCTTTGTTTCAAAGAAAGATAAGACTTTGAGACCCTGCATCGACTTCAGGGGACTTAATAACATCACTATCAAAAATAAGTATCCCCTTCCTCTGATTGACTCTGTGTTTGAACGGCTTCAGGACTCCAGAATGTTCACTAAACTCGATCTCCGCAACGCCTATCACTTGGTGAGAATGCGAGAAGGGGACGAATGGAAGACCGCTTTTAAGACACCCCTAGGACACTACGAGTACTTGGTCATGCCTTTTGGTCTCACTAACGCCCCTGCCGTTTTTCAAAACTTAATCAATGATGTCCTGAGAGATTTCCTGGATGATTTTGTGTTTGTTTATCTTGATGACATTTTGATTTTTTCCAAAGACCCCGCTCAGCACACTGGACATGTCAAAGTAGTCCTCCAAAGGCTTCTGGAAAACAAACTGTATGTAAAAGCTGAGAAATGTGAATTCTCTATGTCTTCTGTGCCCTTTCTGGGCTTCATTTTTGAAGAGGGACGGGTTCGAACCGACCCGGAGAAAACAAGAGCGGTGGCAGAGTGGCCCACACCCCAGGACAGACGACAGCTCCAACGGTTCCTGGGCTTTGCAAATTTCTACCGACGCTTCATCAAAAACTATAGTCAGGTAGCCTCTCCATTAACACAACTCACCTCTCCCATCCGTAAATTTTTCTGGTCCCCAGAGGCGGAGGCCGCCTTCCAGGAACTTAAGAGGCTCTTTTCATCCGCTCCCATCCTTTCCCATCCTGACCCTCATCGTCAGTTTATCGTGGAGGTGGACGCATCCGCTACGGGTGTGGGAGCGGTGCTCTCGCAACGATCCCCTACTGATGGTAAGATCCACCCATGCGCTTTCTTTTCTCGGCGTCTGTCCCCTGCCGAACAAAATTACGATGTGGGTAACAGAGAACTGTTGGCCATCAAGATGGCTCTTGAAGAATGGAGACATTGGTTGGAGGGGTCTGAATTGCCATTTGTGATATGGACAGATCACAAGAATCTTGCCTACATTCAGGGAGCAAAGAGGCTCAACGCCCGTCAAGCACGTTGGTCTTTGTTTTTTGCACGTTTCAATTTCTCCATCACATACATACCTGGTTCTCGTAACATTAAGCCTGATGCTCTTTCCCGCCAGTTCTCCTCCTCAGAGACTGAATCGCCTGAGACTATTCTTCCTCACTCTTGCACCGTAGCGGTCATGACCTGGGACATTGAGAGAGAAATCCTGGAGGCCCAGAAGACTGAACCGGACCCTGGCACTGGTCCCCCAGGGAGAAAGTATGTTCCCTCTGCAGCCGTCAGCAAGGTCCTCCATTGGATCCACACAGCAAAGTTCTCCTGCCATCCAGGTATGAGTCGCACCCTCTCCTTGACAAAGAGACATTTCTGGTGGCCTAACATGGAGAGGGATGTCAGACAATACGTGTCTGCCTGCACCACTTGTGCATGTAACAAAGCCACTAACAAACCCCCAGCAGGTCTCCTCCTTCCACTCTCTACTCCTGGGTAGGGATGGGGCCGATCCGATCCAGTATCTGTATCGGTATCCGATACCAGCATTATTTAAGTATCGGGTATCGGATCAAACCTGCCGATACTTTTCCGATCCAGCTTCAAAGAGCACTTGTGTTCAATCACAATCTGTGACTGCCCTTTTTAACATTGTGTGAGATAAACCCAATGAAGACACTCTTAAGCCTTACAATAGGGGGGTTCCCTATTGTAAGGCTTAAGAGTGTCTTCATTGGGTTTATCTCACACAATGTTAAAATGAATAGTTTGGGTGCAAAAGTTTCATTATACAGAGTCAAATACCTGAACAGTATCGGATCGGGAAAGTATCGGTATCGGTCGATACTGAGCTAATAAGTATCGGTATCGGATCGGAAGTGAGAAATGTGGATCGGTGCATCCCTACTCCTGGGCGTCCGTGGTCCCACATAGCCTTGGACTTTGTCACCGGACTGCCAGTTTCTGAGGGTAATTCTGTTGTATGTACTATCATCGACCGTTTCTCCAAGGCGGCACACTTCATACCCCTAGTAAAATTGCCCTCAGCATCTGAGACGGCACAGATCATGGTCAAACATGTTTTTCGTCTGCATGGTATACCTCTCGATATTGTTTCCGACAGGGGCCCTCAATTCATCTCTCAAGTCTGGAAAGCATTCTGTCAAGCCTTGGGTGCCACCTCCAGCCTGACGTCTGGTTATCACCCTCAATCGAATGGACAAACTGAGAGGTGTAACCAAGAGCTCGAAGCCGCTTTGAGGTGTGTCATTGAACATAATCCTACCACCTGGAGCCATCACCTGCCTTGGGTTGAGTATGCTCATAATTCTCAAGTTTCGTCTGCTACTGGTTTGTCCCCGTTTGAGGCCTCTTTGGGATACGCTCCGCCCTTATTTCCGTCACAGGAAACTGACATTTCTGTTCCCTCTGTCCAGCATAATCTCCGTCGGTGTCGCAGGGTTTGGCGCCAGACCAGGGCAGCTCTCCTCAGGACGGCTGAACAAAACAAGCGGTTTGCTGACCGCCACCGTTCTTCTGCTCCCGACTACCTGGTGGGGCAGAAGGTTTGGTTGTCCACCAGAGACATTAAACTAAAAGACACTCCCAGGAAGCTGGCCCCCAGGTTCATTGGTCCCTTCCCGATTGTCAAGATCATCAATCCTGCTGCTGTCCGACTTCAACTGCCTTCCACCCTGCGGATCCATCCCACGTTCCATGTCTCTCAGATTAAACCCGTCTCCACCAGCCCACTTCACCCTCCTGCCGACCCTCCTCCTCCGCCTCGTTTCATCAACAATGATCCTGTTTACTCCGTCCGGCGCTTACTGGACGTGCGTCGCAGGGGTCGACAACTCCAGTACCTGGTGGATTGGGAGGGCTATGGCCCAGAGGAGCGTTCGTGGGTTCCCCGCTCCTTCATTCTGGACCCCTCCCTTATCTCTTCCTTTTACAGGGACCACCCGGACAGGAGATCGCCTAGAGGCGATGCTAGAGGAGGGGGTACTGTAGGAGTTCTGCCTTCCCCTCCAGCAACCTCAAGCAGCAGCTAATCAGCTGATTAGCTACACCTGCACCTGCCTCCTAGACCTTCACCTCCTGCTCTACTTAAACCACAACCAGACGTTCAGCCAACGCTCGAACATTGATTACCTTGGGTAATATTGTCACAGCCTCTGACTCCTAGTTTTGACTCGTCTGCATTAACCTGTTTTGCCTTTGCCCGTTTGTTCAGCTCCTGTTCAGTCCTGCCTGTTCACCCGTCTCCAAGGCTGCGTCTGGTTGCCAACCCTGCACACCAAACCCATAACTAAGGACTTCATTCTGGACATCTTCACCACTCTTCAACTTTGTCTGAACTCACCCACTGGACCCACAGTCTCTCCGGACCTCGCCCTCCGTAACCCATTACTCCGACGCCACCTGCAAACAAATTCTACAGTAAGGACAAATACTTCTATCAGCACAATTGTCATAAAGAATCATTGGACCTCAGGATATTCACCGCCTCCCCTCTTCTCTCCACAGCCCTTTCCAGTTCCTGCACTGTAAATAAAAAGATCACTTTTGTACTCGCTTGTCCTCGTGTTCTTTGGTCTGCCATTTGGGGTCATATTCAGCAAACATCATGTTAACAGGATGTTATGATCCACAGTGTCAAAAGCTTTAGACAGGTCTAAGAAAAGTGCAGCACAATAGTCCTTAGGGGTGCAAATCTCTCAGTGTCTGGAGAATCGATTTGATTCCGATTTTTGGTGTCACGATTCGATTCAAAATCGATTTTTTGATTCAAAATCGATTTTTTATTCAGAAACGATTTTTCTATTAAAATGGTCATAAATTTAGTTTCAGTTTTGTAACTGACAAGCTGAAAAGAACAACAATGTAAACAAATGGAACATTTATTTAAAACAATAATTTTAAACTGAAAACATTAAACAACAATGTAAACAAGTAGAACATTTATTTAAAACAATAATTTTAGGTTCCTTATTGTATCAATTGTTTTGCATCGTTTGATATGTATACCAAAAATAAGAACAAATAATACAGGAATGCATTAAATTCTGTAACTTAAATAACCAGTATTAGGTTAGCTTTTTGCTCTGTTACTTATAGAAGATTATTGTTTGAATTGATTGTTTGAACTTGTTTTGTTTTTGAAAAAAGGGGCAGATAAAATAAGATTTCTTCTTCTTTCTGCCACCTTTCATTTTATGTATTCTTTCATATGAGATATGGTTTTATTTTCTTTATCTTTTGGGTTTTAATGTTAAAAAAAAAAAAAAAAATCGATTTTGGGGCTTTTAGAATCAATTCTGAATCGCCAGGACTAAGAATCTAGATTCTTTAAAATTTCAATTTTTTTTCCTGCACCCCTAATTGTTCCCTTCAGTGTTTCAGGATCCAGTCCATTTCACACCTACATGACATCTGCTCATCAACCCAGAGTTTTTCACTCTACAATCACACCTACTGGTGTTTACTGTATATACTTTGTAGTTACAATTGATTTGGTAGCTCCTGTTGCCTCCTGTGTTTCACAGCATTTTAATTTTAATTTAGTTTTACACATTGCACTCATTTTAATACATTTTTCTGCCTTCTAAGCCTTTTTATTTTTATCATGAAAGTTTTCACAAAGTTCTCTGAATTTTGGGTTTGTGATAAACCAGACACAAAATAAATGAGTATGCGAGTCAGCTGCAACAGCTGCTAAAAAGGCTAGTTATTAATTCTCTGTGTTCTCTAGAAGGCCTGACCTTTAGTTTCCGGATCGGTTGTTCAAACAGCTGCAGCCTGCAGATCTTGCAAATGGTGTTCTACACTGTATTATGGTCCATGTGGATCTGAATAGATCCAAGATCTGACTGATTTACTAAAATTTTGTTGTGAACGCTTTAAGTCCAGGTCTAATGGTTTTGAATTGAAGAGGAACCAAAAACACTTACCGGGTACTTCTCTGCTATAGACTCAGACAGTTTTTGTCATGTTATTTATATCAGGTTCCCAAGTTGAATTATGACACAGAAATGACATTTATTTGTAGTGAAACTTTAATTCAATTCAGTTTATTTCAATAGATACAAGTCGCAACAGAAGTTGTTTCAGGGTGCTGTAAAAAACATTTAAAAAACATAAACACTAATTAGTAAAAGTTATTAATCTAAGGAAGCAGCAGACTGTCTTGAATCTTCACTTTTTTTACAGTCATCCTGAGCAAGCACAATGGTAACAGTGGAAAGGAAAAACTTCCTTTTAACAGGAAGAAACCACCAGTAGAAGCAGGCTCTGGACGAGCTGCTTCGACCAGCTGGGGTTTGAGAGGACAGGAAGGAGAAACAGACAAACGCATATTGACAACTCCAGGTATACGTTTAATTGGAGGAAACACAAAAAAACACAAGATAAAAATAAGTACAAATACAAACAGAGTGAGCGCAGTA
>JBBPBX010068896.1:0-19002 GCA_038048925.1 Garcialebias charrua
TTTTTATCATTTTTTTCATGGCCTGCGACCTATACTCAGGTGCGACCTATATATGGCTTGTTATCACTTTCGGCGAAACAAATTTTTAAATCCAGCTCATTTCACAATTACGTTCATTTATTAAGGAAAAGTTCAGCTCAGACACATATTTGCTATAATTTTTATCAAACAAATAATTGTTTTTAAGTGTTAATCTTCTTAAAAGCCTTGCTGTGCGCTCCTGTGGCAGACATTTGCAGCAGAGCTAAACGTAGGTGCGACCTATACTCCGGTGCGACCTATCTAGGGATTTTTCCAATCTATTGGTAATAATTGGACAATGCGACCTATACTCAGAAAAATACGGTAAACAGAAAAGCAATGGACCTAAAATGGAACCCTGTGGAACTCCCATGGTACATGTTTGGGGGCTAGATTTCATTCCATTAACTTTGACGCACTGTTCTCTATTTCTTAGATATGAGTTAAACCAGCTGATTGCTAACTTGGAGAAGTTATACTTACTGAGTTTATGTAGGAGCATGTCATGATTCACTGTATCAAAGGCTTTTCTCAAGTCCAGGAACACTGCTCCAACTACCGGTACCTTACCATCATCTAAAGGATCTTGTTGAGAGTTCGTAAATTTGAACATATTACGCCCATTCTCCATAACCTTCATTGGCTTCCTGTCGCCTACAGAATTCAGTACAAAACTGCTCTCATTACACATCAATGCTTACATGGAGCTTCACCAGATTATCTGAAGGATATTCTTATTCCATACTCATCCACCCGGTCGCTGCGGTCACAGAACAGTAATCTCCTTCACATTCCGAGAACCAAATTAAGGACCATGGGAGACCGGGCTTTCAGTGTGGCTGCCCCCCGCCTGTGGAACTCTCTTCCTGACTGTCTGAGAGCCCCACAGTCTGTGGTTGACTTTAAGAGCGGCTTGAAGACCTTTCTTTTCAACCGAGCATACTCTACCTCCTCATGATTCTACTTTTGATCTTAGTTGATACTGTTATTGATTTTACTTGTTTTATTGACATTTAATTCTGTTGCACTTTGTAGCACTTTGAGATTTTCATTAATGAAAAGTGCATTATAAATTGAATTCATCATTATTATTATCATTATTAAAGATCTTTTAATATTGTCTGTGAGGCAGGAGGTAGCCAGTTCTGTTGAGTAACCAGAACGAAACCCAAACTGGACTGGACAAAGAAGCTGTTTTTCTTCTTCTAAATAACCAATAAGCTGCTCTGCTACTACTTTTTCCATCACTTTGGATACTGCTGGTAAAATACTTATTGGTCTATAGTTACTAACTCGCTCGGAGTCACCAGATTTCAAAATTTGAGTTATTACCGTAGTCCTGTTTTGAAGGTATCAGGAAATAGCCCTTTTGTAAAAGATAAGTTTATTAAGTGAGTTATAGGGTTTGACAAAACTGTATGTTTCTTTATAAACTCTGTATCTATTCCAAATTCTTAATCTGTTTCATTATCCCCACTGTTGTTTAGCAAATGTTTTTCTTTTCAAATAAGGAAAATTAAAGTACCGTATGTTTTTACTGACGTAAATCTTGTTTTTTTCCTTCTTGTAAATATAAGCAAAGTCAGTTGTTTTGTTACTGCAGCTAACAAATTTAAAGAACTGTTTATCTAAGAGATTTATGAAAATACATTTTGTGTGCACTTAAATAAACTAAATCAACTTATTTGCGGCGCTTTGCAGAGCAGGCATACTATTTGTTGTTATCAAACGCATCAATATAACTCTCAAAAAAAATTATTGAAATTTACCAGTAAATGTTATACAGTACAGTTATCTGAAGATTACTTGACAATTATTTTTATTTTTTACTATCAAACAATACAACAATCTACATAAATATAAATTATAATTAAAATGTTTGTTAAAATAAAAATTACACTTTAAAAAAAAAGTTTTACTCTTAGTTGATAACTCACCTCAGATTTGCCTGAAGAGGCAGGAGCAGGTTTAGTTTTCTTCTTCCCTTCATGTTTACCACTTCCAGCTGACACCTGTCCAAATGTCATAACATAAAGGTAAAACAAGTTTTATTTAAAAAAAACAGCCATTCCATAAAAAAGATATGAGAAAAAAAAGAAAAAAAACATACAAAAATGTAATCTAGATTATGCTGGTGAAGATTCTCAGTCGTCCAGGACATGATGAAATCAAAAAAGGCGTTCAATACAGAAACAGCTGGACTTTATTTGTTACAGAAGACATTTCGCTTCCCATCCGGGAAGCTTTCGCAATTGTCAGGAAGCTGTCAATTCTCAGGAATTGAGAAACCTCCCCGGATGGGAAGTGAAACGTCTTGTGTAACAAATAATGTCCAGTTGTTTCTGTATTGAACGTCTTTTTTGATTTAATCTATTACTTTCTGTTTATCTGTTTTAACTGTGCTCTATAAATAAAAATGACTTTCTCTTCTACTTTCTATTTCTACCTACATTTGTAGATCTTGTAGACAGTTATATTTAGCAAGACAGAAACAAGTAAAATCTATTTTTCCAAATTTAGAATATTTCCAAACAAAAAAGGTGAAAAAAAAAAGAGATTTTAAGAACTCCAATCACTGACAACTCTTAATCGCTTTACAACCCAGCTTTTTTGTTTCGGTTTTCATTTATTCTTCTCAATTTATAAGCTTTCTTTTATGATTGTCTACTGTTGTCTACTGTTGTCATCATTCTTTGTGTTAAAAGCAGGTCTCTCTTGTAACTGAGTCCCCAATGAGCTCAATAAATAAGCTCAATGAGACTATGAAATGTGAAATTACAGTGATTTTGACTGAAAAACTAATTAATTGACGCATTCAATGTATTCCGATTCATAAAGGTAATCCTGATGATTAAAAAAAATACGTAGATAGTAATTACACCAATAAAATATACGTTTAAGCAAAGATACGTTGAAATACAAAAAAATCTAAATGGAGTTTGGCACGAGGCTAAGTTAGCCATATCAAAGAAACCGAAGATCATCACGTAAATAAAACAAGGTGTAAGCAACGCACTGCATCAACCTATTTATACAGAAATTAAACTATGGCATGTTAGCTTTATAGTTTCGGCCATTAAAAATAATAATCAACATAAAAATGACAGCTAGCCGAAGAAATAGCGCCGCGTTGTCGGTGGAAGCTAACGACAGCACGAACCACGTTACAGGTTGGGCCGAAAATAGTAAAAATTATCCGCTTAAGTCGTTTTATTATTACCTTTGTCCCTTCGTCCACATTCATTTCACTCATTTTCTCCACGACAGTCGGTTCGGCCATAGCCAGTATAGGACTTTCCTTTTTTTAGAGCTTTTTTGCTCTCAGAAATCCGTGAATTACAGTCAGGAAGTAATACCGGGTGAAGGGCGATGACGTCATTAGGAAATTCTGATGCAACGTTGCCTCCTGGGCGGAGCTTCGTGAATGCATGTACTGTATGTCTTTGCATTCTTTTTTAATTTTTAATTTTTTTTTACAAGGTGGCGTGAAGATTGCATTAAAAAACAGGATTGAACAGAGTTTATTTGTATTTTTTGTGAAATAAACAGAAACTTGTTGCAGTTCTTGTGCAAATAAATCATCAGTTTGACACAAAACGAAACAAAATAATCAGTTTGACACAAAACGAAACTAAAAATAATCAGTTTGACACAAAACGAAACTAAAACTAAAAGTTCTAGCAGAGCCTGGTTAAAGCCAGACCCTTGTCCTTCACTTCGCTTTGTACTAGGGTCTGGGATTTCTCCCATAGACAACGATTTCTCCGGTCGATTTTTGACCGGACCAATCAGAGAACAGAAGGCGGAGTTTTGTTAGTTTAGCCTGGCGAGGTCCAGGCTATCAGATAAATAGCTCAGAAACCACTCGGTGGATATTTTTTCTGCTACCAGTGTGTAATTATATGGCTCTAATTTACTGACTGTTGGCCTAGATGAAACATTTGAGATAAAATTCGATTTTTTTATCATTTATTTTCGTAGCGCACCCGAGGCTGTTTGGAAAATGTCAAACCGAAACAATTTAAATCCAGCAGATTTGACCATTTCGTGAATTGATTTAGGAACTGTTAAGCTCAGGAACACTTCTGATATAACGTCAGCTATGAAATATATTTTTTCTCAGCAAAGAAATAATAGTTTTTTACCTTGTTTTCATGAAAATTCCTTCGTGGCGGCAGCCATTTTAACTGACGACGTCAGTCGACGTCGTTCAAAACTCCGCCTTCTGTTCTCTGATTGGTCCGGTCAAAAATCGACCGGAGAAATCGTTGTCTATGGGAGAAATCCCAGACCCTAGTACAAAGCGAAGTGAAGGACAAGGGTCTGGTTTTAACCAGGCTAGCAGAGTAAAGGTGCTGAGAACCAAACTTTTTTCACCCCACTGTTGTTTAAATGTTTGACTGAATAAACTGATTAATTTGAATCTAACAATTAATGTCAAATATCTCCACAATAAAGCAGTTTGCCGCTCAAAACTCATAGTAGTTGTAAATCTATTTTTTATATACCGGTATATTACAAACACATATAAATTCTCTCTGGTATTTATTTATTTATTTAAACTTTTGACCATTTATGTTTATTTTCATTTAAGTTGTATAGCTTCAGTGTGGGTGTAGACAATTTGTTGTATAAAAGCTCATTTTTGCATCTATAGTAAAGAGTACAATATAAAATACACTTTAGGATTGTGGCTCGGATGTTCATACTCATTACTCATGGGTTGGCGTACATTTTTTTCAGTGCATTGCATGATAAAATAAAGTTATTTAGTTATTTTGATTTAGTCTGGACGTTGTTAGGGGTTTTAGCAGGGAATCTTTTTGATGTGGTTGATCTAAACTTTTTCCTACATTTTTTTGACAAGCAATGATCAGATATGTTGTGAATATTCTACTGCTTCTATACATCTATAATATTTTAGCTTTATGCCTAAATGCAACTCTTCCAGTCAATTTGTTTTTACATGCTTTTTCAAGTGATGGTTATCCACAAAAACTGTAATTATATTGTTTTCCATTCATGAGCAGCTAAAACATTATAGAGTTAATGGAGATTTTTAAAGAATTCAACAGATAAGGCTGTATGCATAATATACACATTTTATCAGTATAACAAAAGACATAATTTTCTTGCGGGTGATAGAATGGTACCCCTGATTGTTTTGCATGGTGAGGGGAGTATCTGAGGTCACGCTTGCCTTCTATTTCCCTCTGCCGTGCTTGAAGGCACCAGACTTCAGACAATTTGTGCATCTCAATTATAAGCAGAATACCAAGTTTAAACTTGCGGCACTCTCTTAGGGAATGAAAAAGAAGCTGCTGCTCACTGTGTGATCATGCTCTTGATTGTTGTGCTGCGAGGAAAGTCTTGAATAATTAACCTTCAAAAGCCTGAAAAGTCAGACACCATCTTTTATTTCTTGTCTCAGTTTAAAGCTTTGAACGCTGTTCCTGATGCTGCCGAAATTTAAAAGCAGTTTGTCTGATGCCAAGCCATAATTACAGTCCATAACAATACATTTTTATTATGATTGTGCAATGCATAAAATACTTTAAAAACACATGTAAATAATAATTCTGATAGCAATTACAAAAAAGTGTTTTCTGAAAAATGCAGTATGAATGATAAGATGCACGTGAAGAAGCTAAATTTGTTGTTAACGTTAAAACAAGCCTAACAGACGATGAAATGAGCTAAACAGAGGCTGAAATGAATGGAACAAAGGTTGAGATGAACAGAAAACAAGCTAAAATTTGAGCTAAAATTGGCAAAAGACTAGTAAAATGCTAAAAACAAAAGAAAGTTTAGCAAAAAGCTGCCATTGATGTAGATAATGAAAAAAAAAAGAAGCCAAACAGTAGCAAAAAAGTAATCACATGCTAAAATGAGTCAAACACTAAAGTTAAAATGAGCAAAACTAATTAGGAAAACATGCTAAAACTAAATTAACAAACAATAGCAGCTAAAACTAGAATAAATGTAGCTAAAAGTAACAAAACAGTAACTAAAGTGCAGTGTAGCCAATTTGTTCTCTGCATTTGTCCCATCACACACATGTGAGACACACACAAGTGGAAAGGAGCATTTAGAGAATACATGTCTTGTTCAAGGACATCACAACACGTGGGTATGATGGGACATTGAACCTGAAACTTTTCAGTCCCATGACAGCGGCTGTAGAGCGATAGTGAGGCAGGTTTGGTAGAAATTATAAAATGATAGCTAAAGGCTAAAGATGGTAATAACCACGCTAAAATGTAAATCTAACTTAACTAATTAAAAGCTGAAAAAGGCTAAACAGTTGCTAAAAGTGGCCTAAAAAGACAAAAATAGAGACAGTACCGGTACTGTAGCAGATTTCAAAAGAAACATCTTTGAAGGCATTTCAATGTATTTCCATATAATTTCTTCTATATCATCAAATTTAATACTTCTATAGCAGGGGTCACCAACATGGTGCCCGCGGGCACCCGGGTGCCCCCAAGGACCATTTGAGGTGCCCTCGGACCTGTTCTAAAAATAGCACAACTCACTACTTAGCTGCATTTAAAATGTCATTTTATTCAGTTGTTATTCTTTTTTTTGTATTTACTGTATACTGTATACATTTTAAAATGTCTATCTTAAAAATGTGTTCTTAAAAATATGTTTATTATACTTTTTTTCAATTTACGCTTTGTTATTTCCGAAGAGTTTATCAAACTGGTGCCCTTTGTATGACTCCATACCCACGAAGTAGCTCTCAGTTTCAAAAAGGTTGGTGACCCCTGTTCTATAGTATAAAAGTTACAGGAAAAACACTCATTCTCCACATTCAAGCTGAAACTTTTTAATTATGAATGTGTATTTTATTAGTGTGCAGAAAAAGTTGGTCCATAAAAAGTCTGGCAGAAATTATAACAATTTTCACATGACAAACACAAATAGCCTTTAATAGTTAATTTAAAAACTGAGAAGGACCAAAAGGACGTTCAGATGAAAAATAAATATGAAAAGCTACTATTTTAATCTTTTATACAATAAGTCAATAAATAAAGCAGTGCCTAGAAAGGATAAAGGAGTGTGAGAAAACGTAAAATGGTTTATTTACAGTGAGGAAATAGAAGAAAGTGTGAAACACTGAAAAAACCTATAAAGTAGAGTTATTCAGCTTCTGCTTGAGTGAGGATAAGATGAGCTGTGTCCAGAGCATCCTCGAATTTCTATGTTCTACCTGTGGCCATACGGTGTCAGTAGAGAAACCTTTTATTTCAAGGCACCAACACACCAGCAGATCTGAGATTCGTTGTTCAGCCTTCTATTTGCACTCCCCCACAATGCAACGCCTCACTCTGTCACCTCTCTCAGTGAAGTTTTGATTCAGGCAGAATTTGTCAACAGTTATCTCTGGAGATCGCAGCCAGGGCTTCCTGCCTGAGCCTCACACAGTCTGCAACACAGCCAAAGGAAATTACAGAGGTAAATAGACGGTGGGATTTAGCCCAAATGCATTATAAATATTTCATGCTAAGATCATACTCTTTTCAAACAGTCAGTTAAATCATTCATTGCAGCTATGTTGTGTACAATATTTAATATATAGGTAAAATGTTGAGAAATTCAATTCAATACAAAAATGAACCCAAAGGGAAATTAAGTGTTGTCTTAGCTCATCATCCTGGTTTCATTCAAGAGTTGTTAAAGAAGCTGATAGCTGTGGGCAGGAAGAATCTCTTGCAGCGACTCCGAAGAAACTATCCACATACGAATCCGTCCACCCGGATCCAGCTTGCTGCTGTCAGATCCGGCAGGCCTCTAGGGCCTCCTGGGAAGCAGGACAGACCGAATGCCAGGGGGAATTCCTCCCTGAGCGATGGCCAGCAGTCTGCCGAGCTCCTATTCACCACGGACAGACTGCTGAAGGTACCGGGGTATGATCCCAGTCCTCCCATTATCACAAGCAGAGTTTCCCACCAGCTCCAGGACCGCGGCATTCAGGTATACTTGAGCACTGCCGTCGTCAGGTTGACAGGAATTCGTCCATGGCACCTCCTTTTCAACTCATATGGGATTTGGGACTGTAGTTGAGGTATTAGAGCTTTTGAGATGTTAATCAGTTGCTCTTGGTTGTAAAAAAAAAATATAAAAATGTTGCCATGGTTACGCATCATAACACATGCCCCAAAGTAAAAAAAAAAATTCAGTAAAAATCCTTCCAGTTGCAAAGCATCCAATACCAGAGTAAATAATTATTCAAAAACAGTGATTTGCATTTAGAAAAAAGAGGAAATAAGGTTTTTAAAAGCAATAACTCAGAATGAAAATAACAGGGCTACTGTATTTTTCACCCTATAAGTGGCATTTTTTTGCATAATTTAGGCCTACATGCCCTGCAACTTATAGGCCGAAGCGATGTATTTTTTTATTTTTTCCCCATATTTCTAAACCATTTTTTGGCTGTGATATGACCGTTTTCATTCATTCTGACTGAAAAAAATTGAGCACTAACATTGTTCAACCACTAGATAGAAGCAGAGTAGTAGTAGCAGTAAGGCATGCCATTGCATCATGTAATAGGTAAACGTGGCTATAATGACATATTCAAAAAAGTTCAAGACAAAAACAACTGGACTTTATTTATTATACTTTATTATTTTTGTCTAACTTTTTTGAATTTACCATGTCCTAGATGACTGAGAATCTTCACTAGCTATTAATGACACAATCAGCTTGCCATAGCCTGCCACCTTCATCCAGCTCACCTGGAGAAACAGTCAAATCCGCTTCATTTTGTTGCGCCGCCCTGGAGAAATGCAGCTAATTTGACTGTCTAAGATATACATTTTATTAACACCAAGTTAAAAAACTAATTCTAATAAAGGCAATAATGATTCTTTAATATTCAGCCAAGGCTGAGGCTTTCCAGTAGTCAGTCAACTAAAAGATTTAATGATGGTTCAATGTAACACAAAAGCAGAAATTCACCCACGAGCTGTGATGCACGAGACACGAGTGGAACAGAACTTACACAAGACTGGACTGCTGCCTTCAACCTGGAACATGAATATGAAATTAAGTAAACGAAAATAAATATGCTCTCCTGATGCATGCTCAATAATTCAGGTAGAAAAATCTAAAAAGTTAAGTCAGGTCCTCTGGACTCCTAGCCAATCTTCTCTCAGGTAAGACACTGCCTAATTACAGTGACTGTCTTGAGCAGGCTGTAGTAAAGCATGGTAGGACAGATAAGGTTGTTTTCTTGCCCCACAAGAACAACCAGGAACTGAACAAAAACAACAGATGAAACTCAGCCATTTTCCTCACTGTCTAATGCTAACACTTGTGACATTTTCTGACAATTTAGTCCAGAACAGCTGGCGCCATTGCAGCCACCCAAAATTCTGCAGGCAGCTGTTTGAACAGCTGTGGCAGCCGCGGGTCATATGTGTAATTTCTTATTTCAAGATAAAAATGTCATTCTTTTTTTCCCCCTTTATAGATGGCCTCCCTTCTCACCTTATAGCCATCCTCTCACTCCGATATGTACCTATTTTTTTAATAGATAGAAAGAAAAGAGAAAGTAAGACAAAAAACCACAATTATCCACAAAAAGAGCACAAGGCAAACACACCCAACCTACGTCCACAATCCTGCAAAGCACATGACAGAACACAGCAACGAAACATACAAGCATAAAGACTAATAATATTCATGACCTTGCAGTAGATTTCTATAAATAAACATACCCATACCTACAAATATATATACAGTATACATACATATACATTTATATTCATTCATATACCCATCTACATATCTGCATATATCTACATATACATCCCTGCATCCATTTGTGTGTGGTTGTGAGCATGCATAAGTGAATAAGGTTCCTCCAATAGAACATTTAGTAGCGACTGTGAAGCATCAGAGATCCGTCCCCCCAAAGCCCGAGGCAGACGAAGGAGCGATCAAAGCCCAAGACCCCAGGAAGGACCCCGAGCCCAGAGTCCCCAGGGCCACCCGAACAGGACGAGCCACTCGCCCACTCCCCAGATCCGACCAAGGGGAAGAACCGGACGAACCCCACCAGCGACCACACACAATGACCCCCCGGGGTCAACCGCGACAAATTCACAGGCCCCCGCCGGAGCCCGCTGCACCGACGTAGCCCCAGGGCCGGTCACCGAGGCCCGGGCACCGGGGACGCCCACCCCTCAGGCCCAGACCCGACAGGACCAGAGGACACGAGCCCCACCAGGCAGCCACCAGGCCGAACCGACATACGCCCAAGCGCCCGACCCCAGATAGTGAGGGCCCCAAGCACGCCAGCAGGCAAAGGAACACCCACCAGGGGGCTACGTGGCAGGAGCGCGACACTAAGTAGCCTAAAGGGCGAAATATACCTGAGCGTACAAGCAATACGCCTATACGCCACGTACGTACGTCAAGGCAAAAGCGTAGCCCCGCGTAGCCCCTCAGGGCATGTACGCGCAAAGCTTTTTTTTACGACCGCGGACGCTTGCGCGGTGTCTGACCATAAACTTCCCCGGCGCCGGACTGTTTTGTATGTTACACAAATGAAATAAATTCCCCTTCTTTATCGCTGATCGGGCCTTTTCTTTTGTTTTTTTGCCTAAAGTCAAGTAATCACTTCTTCCTCCGTTCACTCGATGAATGAAATGAATGAATTCAGGTCCTACCTGGGTGCGCAATGTTTTAAATATCCCTGGTGGGCTGTGTGCTGCAGGAAAAGCACTCCCTGTTATTATTTTTATTTCTGAGAGAACTTTTTATAACATATATAGTAGAAACACCGCAGAACACCGCAGCGGTCTTCAGCGAGCTACATGAGCTGACTGAAAGCTGTCAATCATTTCAGTAGGCGTGTCAGCAAGTGACCAATCAGCGAGCTCAGTTGAGTCCCCTCCGTGCGCAGCTGCTTATATTACAACAAGGATCTGGGGCGAGAACGTGAGCGTTTGAAAGCTGATAAAAGCCGAGCTATAGCAGCGAAAACATGCACACAAAATGCGCGCGTACAGTGGCGTACTTCATGTACGCTCAAGTGTATTCCAGGCTTCAGATGTATCAGAGAGGGGGCAGTCCAAGTCCCAGCCTGACACTTAAACATTCATACACAGACACACTCATTCAGACCCACCCTCATCCTCACCCTCACTCACAGAAAGACAAACAATAACACGTTCCATTCATAATCCCGATGCACACTCTATACCCCCAAGACACTAGTCAGAATTACGTTCGAGATATCTTGAATTGTATGTTTGACCCTTCAAATGACGAATCAGGTGACATCATTTATAAATAAAGGTTGAATGAATGAATGAATTAATTAATCATTTCAGATATCTTGAATTATGTAATTATGAGTTATGTCATAATGTAAATACAGATATCTTAAATTAACATTCTGGATAGTCAAAATGTAATTGTTCCTAGTCAAAACTCATTTTTAAATATCTAGAATGTGATTACGGAGTCAGACTCCTCGATTTTATGTTAAAGGGCTTGCCATAACCAGTGAGCAGGAAAACTAATGGTGACGTCACGTGAAGGATCAGTCAGTGGGCGTGGAGGTCCAGCCCACTGACGTTGATTGATGTTGAAGTTGTTCTGCAACCAAAAAAAGTGTCATTCTGAAATAAATAAGCCGTTATGAAAAGCACAATTATGAAATTAAAAATATCAAAATGAAAATGTTTCTCGTTTCATAATGTTTTATTTAATTTTGAGTATTTTGGTGTTTGATACTCCTTCTTCTCTCAAACAGCCGCGTCACTCTGTTCACAGAGTTTCTTGTTCCTCCTCACCGTGTGGCAAGCCATTTTAACATAAAATCGGAATCACGACACTTTATGTTAAAAGGGTTTGCCATACTTTTCATTTATCAGGAAGTGAAACTTCCACACACGCTGAGAGGTGAAATGGCGCAGAAAGGAGTTCGGCTGGACAGAGAAAGTTTCTCTTGTTCCATCTGTCTGGATCTACTGAAGGATCCGGTGACCACTTCCTGTGGACACAGCTACTGCATGAAGTGTATTGAAGACTTCTGGGATGGAGAGGATCAGAAGAAGATCCACAGCTGCCCTCAGTGCAGGAAGACCTTCACACCGAGGCCTGTTCTGGAGAAAAACATCATGTTAGCAGCTTTAGTGGAGCAACTGAAGACGAGTGGACTCCAAGCTGCTCCTGCTGATCACATATGCTGGACCTGAAGATGTGGCCTGTGATGTCTGCACTGGAAGAAAACTAAAAGCCATCAAGTCCTGTTTGATGTGTTTGGTCTCTTACTGTGAGGAACACATCCAGCCTCATTATGATGTAGCTCAGTTAAAGAAACATCAGCTGGTGGAGCCCTCCAAGAAGCTCCATGAGAACATCTGCTCTCGTCACGATGAGGTGATGAATGTTGTGTGAGCAGACACTAGGAACCAATGTGTTGGTACTGGGGCACCAGGGGACACATTAGGTGATGCACCGTTGGTTGTAGAGTGACGCTCGTGAGTTGTACATGTGTTCGTGTTGAAGAGTTAATAAAGCCTGACTGAGTATCTCCAAGTGCTGCCCGTCTGGATGGTGTCCACACTGAGGAGCAGACATAACATTACATGGTGTCAGAAGTGAAGAAGCCCGTCTCCGCAACGTCGACGTCGGTGAGAAAGCAGCAGTTTTAACACGGCGCGTCCCGTGAGTGAACGAGGAGCTAAGCTAACGCCGAGTGAACGAGTGTGCTAGGCTAACGCCTCGTGGACGACACTGCTAAGCTAACGCCGCGGACACGACGAACAGAGGATGGATTCCCTGTTCTCGATCAACCCACCTGAAAACTTGGATTTCAGTGATTATTCGTCATGGCCCAACTGGATTCGCCGCTTCGAAAGGTTTCGGATAGCAGCCGGATTGGACGGTAAAGACGAAAGCTATCAAGTGAACTCATTAGTTTACACGATGGGCGATAAAGCGGATGACATTTTAGGAACACTGGGATTGAGTCAGGATGAGCTTAAGAAATACAAGAGTGTAAAAGAAGCTTTTGACAGACACTTTATTGGCAAATACAACGTCATATATGAGCGGGCACGTTTTAACAAAAGAAACCAAGACGCTGGTGAATCAGCTGAATCCTTCATAGGCGCAGTCTATAAGTTAGCAGAAAACTGCCAGTATGGACCACTGCAAGATGAGATGATAAGAGACAGGTTGGTGGCGGGCATACAGCACCAGGGCCTGTCGGAGAAACTGCAGATGGACAGTGAACTAACGTTAGAAAAGGCGGTGCAACAAATAAGACGACATGAAGAGATTAAGAAACAACAACCGATCGTGAGAGAGACGACGGGAGCAACACAGCATGCTAATGTGGACTTATTAAATTTCAAGAAAAGAACTTTCAGCGACAACCGAGCACATAAACCACACGAAACAGACAGACAGAGTGAAATCCAAAAAGGATACAAGTACTGTGGACGCTGTGGTAAATCACCTGCACATAACAAAGTGAACTGTGCAGCACGAGACGCAGAGTGCAGGAAATGCAGAAAGAAGGGACATTTTGCAGCTGTGTGCAGATCAGCCAGAGTGGGAGCAGTCCAGATGGATGAGGACGTCGCACGGGAGGACGACAAACTGTTTTTGGGAGCAGTATCAGCAGGAGAACGCCCCAACAACTGGAAAAAAACGCTGGAAATCAACGGCACAAACATCACATTCAAGCTGGACACGGGAGCAGATGTGACTGTGATACCAACAGCCACCTACTCGAAAGACACACATGGCCCACTTACCAAAGCAGACAAGCCCTTGTGTGGTCCAGGTGGTGAAGCCCTGCAAGTGAAAGGTCAGTTCAACGCTCTCATGAAATACGAAGACAAAACTGCAACACAGCCAGTGTATGTCATGCAGAGACTGTCTACTCCATTACTGGGCTTCCCAGCTGTTTCAGCTTTGGGGTTGCTGCGCCCCATAGACAGCGTTAAAGTGCTGGAGGCTGACATGAAAAACATAAAAGATGAAACGCCAGAGTATGTTGATAGCGAGGACGTCGTCATCATCGAAGCATCCGGGCCGGAGTCACAGCCTGAGGAGTCCTGCAGAGAGACCAGGAACCAGAAGGTTAAAGATGTGGAGGAGAGTCCGACAGAAACAGCACAGAAGAGCAACATGGAGCTGAAGTCTGAAGCTTCTCCAGCAGAGGGCGCCAAGGAACAATCCTCTCTGATTCCGACCAAAACGAAGAGACGTCGGAAGAGGAAGCTCAGCCTGAAACAGAGACCGGAGCTTCAGGTGAAAAGAGTGATGACAATGTTGGAGACTAGAAGCTTCAACCCACCTGCAGGAAGAGAAAAACTGAAGCAAAAAGGTACCAAGAAGGAACCCAAACACGACCCGGTACCAGAAGACCAAACACCACAGATGGTAAAAACTGAGCCGGAAGGAAGTTCAGAAGAAAACCATCCTCCAAAGAAACGGAAGAAGAAGAAAAAAGAGAAGAAGAAAGAGAAGAAGAAGAGAAAGAAGAAGAGAAAAGAAAAGACTGAAGGTTCAGGTCCAGTTCCTGAATCCTGCAGAGACTAGACTTGTAAATAGCATTCATAGAGAAGTGAGCTGTGGCCCACAGGGCAGAATAATCCCTGCACAGCTCTGGGGACGCAGGTAGTCGACCCTGACCCCTAGATAGGTCAAAGTTATAGTTGTTTGTAGTATTAATGATAAAGTACTAGTATAATCTGTTCACTTGGTAAAAGCATTTAAAAGGGTGTGGGTATGTCTGTTCAGCATGTTCATAATCAATGAGGACAATTTAAGTTTAAAGGCATAGTATGGATGCTAAGCTAAAAAGGGGAGATGTTGTGTGAGCAGACACTAGGAACCAATGTGTTGGTACTGGGGCACCAGGGGACACATTAGGTGATGCACCGTTGGTTGTAGAGTGACGCTCGTGAGTTGTACATATGTTCGTGTTGAAGAGTTAATAAAGCCTGACTGAGTATCTCCAAGTGCTGCCCGTCTGGATGGTGTCCACACTGAGGAGCAGACATAACATTACAATGAAGATGTTCTGTCGCACTGATCAGCAGATCATCTGTTATGTCTGCTCGGTGGATGAACATAAAGGCCACGACATCGTCTCAGCTGCAGCTGAAAGGAGAGAGAAGCAGAAGGAGCTCCAGGTGAGGAGAGAGAACATCCAGCAGAGAATCCAGGGCAGAGAGACAGATGTGAAGCTGCTTCAGCAGCAGCTGGAGGCCATCAACGTCTCTGCTGATCAAACAGTGGAGGACAGTGAGAAGATCTTCAGTGAGCTGATCCGGCTCGTCCAGAAAAGAAGCTCTGAAGTGAAGCAGCAGATCAGATCCCAGCAGGAAACTGAGGCCAGTCGAGTCGGAGAGCTTCAGGAGAAGCTGCAGCAGGAGATCACTGAGCTGAAGAGGAAAGATGCTGAGCTGAAGCAGCTCTCACACACAGAGGATCACAACCAGTTTGTCCACAGCTACCAGTCAGTGTCAGCACTCAGTGAGTCTCCACACTCATCCAGCATCAATGTTGGTCCTCTGAGATACTTTGAAGATGTGACAGCAGCTGTGTCACAGCTCAGAGACAAACTAGAGGACATTCTGAGAGACACATGGACAAACATGTCACTGAGAGGGACTGAAGGTTTACTGTCAGAACCAGAACCAAAGAGCAGAGCTGACTTCTTCAGATATTCATGTGACATCACTCTGGATCCAAACACAGCTCACAGACAGTTGTTATTATCTGAGGGGAACAGAAAAGTAACAATAACGAATCAAAATCAGTTTTATCCTGATCATCCAGAGAGATTCACTAAATATCCTCAGATTCTGAGTAAGGAGAGTCTGACTGGACGTTGTTACTGGGAGGTGAAGTTGGGAGGAACTGGAGGTAGAGTAGCAGTTGCATACAAGGATGTTAATGAAACATGGAGTGAATTTGGAGGTAATGATAAATCCTGGGCTTTATATTGTGACAGAAGCAATTATCCGTTGGGTTACAAAAACAATCGCTTTTATCACAACAACATCAAAACTCTCATCTCAGGTCGTGTTGTGTCCAGAGTTGGAGTGTACCTGGATCACAGAGCAGGTATTCTGTCTTTCTACAGCGTCAGACCATGACTCTCCTCCACAAAGTCCAGACCTCCTTTACTCGACCACTACATGCTGGAATATGTCTCTGGTGCAATTATGGAGACACAGCTGAGATCTGTAAACTAAAATAATTTTGTTTGTTGCTGAAAGTTTCTTGTTGTGTTGTCTCCACTGCTCAGAGATCAACGTGTCCAACAGTTTTTGTTGACATTATTGTCCCATCATCTGTTTTACGTGCAGCTCTGATTTGTTTCTGTTTTATTTTCTTTATATTTTTGTATTTCACATTTAAAATGTTTCTCTTCCTCTTCATTGACATTAATATAGAAATCACTTGATATTTTTAACACATTTATTTTTTTATTATTATTACTAAATCTGTGCAGAAAACATTTAAATTGAGGAGTTTGTTGGAGACACAGCTGAGATCTGTAAACTAAAATAATTCAGTTTTATTTTGTTGCTATAAGTTTTTTGTTGTGTTGCCTCCACATCTCAGAATAATGTGTCAAACTGTTTTTGTTGACATTATTGTTATCTGTTAATAATCAATAATTGTTAATCTGTTAATAAAGAAGCAAAATAAGATCTTCAGTAGACAAAGACCTTTCATAATTTTCCATAAATGCTTAAATAAAATAAATACTCTGGTTGAATATTCTCATAAAATAAATTCCTGTTGGAACATCTTTTGATTGTTTTTAGTTTTTTCTCCTTGACTGTCACGGATCATATTTTATATTAAAATTTCACTCCTTCATCCATCTCAGTTAAACATTTCAACATTTCTTTATTTAACCAAATCAAAACCCTCAGATGTTTTTACAAGTCTGACCTGGACAAGAGGTCAGTAGCACACATCATCAAATTGATCAGAGGAAGTAAAAATATATGATTAAACAACTACAGCAACAGTAATTAGAGAGACGGTACACTTGGTGTGCCATCTGGACAGAGAATGAATGATAAGGAAACCTGGTGGTGGAATAGTGAAGTGCAGGACGCCGTTCAAAGAAAGAGATTAGCCAAGAAGAAATATGACAGTGAGAGGACTGAAGAGAGGAGACAGGAATATAAGGAGATGGGACATAGAGCAAAGAGGGAAGTAGCTAAGGCAAAGCAGAGGGCGTACAATGAGTTGTATGGGAGACTGGACACTAAAGAGGGCGAGAAGGACTTGTACCGATTGGCAAGACAGAGGGATCAGGCTGGAAAGGATGTGCAGCAGGTTAGGCTTATTAAAGATGGGAATGGGAATGTTCTAACAAGTGAGGAGAGTGTGATGGGAAGATGGAAGGATTACTTTGAGGAGCTAATGAATGAAGAGAATGAAAGAGAAAGAAGAGTGGAGGTCATAGAAACTGTGGACCAGGAAGTGGGAAAGATTAGTGAGGGTGAAGTCCGGAAAGCTCTGAAAAGAATGAAGAAGGGGAAGGCAGTAGGACCTGATGACATACCAGTGGAGGTTTGGAAATGTCTTGGAGAGATGGCAGTGAGGTTTTTGACTCAAATATTTAATGGAATATTTGAGGGTGAGAAAATGCCTGAAGAATGGAGAAGAAGTGTGCTGGTTCCCATTTTTAAGAACAAGGGTGATGTACAGAGTTGTAGCAACTACAGGGGAATTAAGTTGATGAGCCACACGATGAAGATCTGGGAGAGAGTTGTGGAAGCAAGACTTAGACAAGAGGTGACTATCTGTGAGCAGCAGTATGGTTTCATGCCAAGAAAGAGCACCACAGATGCCATCTTTGCTTTGAGGATGTTGATAGAGAAGTACAGAGAGGGTCAGAAAGAACTCCATTGTGTGTTTGTGGATTTAGAAAAAGCATATGACAGGGTGCCAAGAGAGGAGGTGTGGTATTGCATGAGGAAATCTGGAGTGGCAGAAAAGTATGTTAGACTGGTACAGGACATGTATGAAGACAGCAGGACAGTGGTGAGATGTGCTGTAGGAGTGACAGATAGCTTCAAGGTGGAGGTGGGATTGCATCAAGGATCGGCTCTGAGCCCCTTCTTGTTTGCTCTGGTGATGGACCGACTAACAGATGAGGTCAGGCAGGAATCCCCATGGACTATGATGTTTGCAGATGACATTGTGATATGTGGTGAGAACAGGGAACAGGTGGAAGAGAACTTGGAGAGGTGGAGGTATTCACTTGAAAGAAGAGGAATGAAAGTCAGCCGTAGTAAGACAGAGTACATGTGTGTGAATGAGAGGGAGGCCAGTGGAACAGTGAGGCTACAAGGAGCAGAGGTCACAAAGGTGCAGGACTTCAAGTACTTGGGGTCCACTGTCCAGGAAAATGGGGAATGTGGTAAAGAGGTGAAAAAGAGAGTCCAGGCAGGATGGAGTGGATGGAGAAAAGTTTCAGGAGTGATTTGTGACAAAAAGGTGTCAGCAAAGGTCAAAGGAAAAGTTTACAAGACAGTGGTGAGACCAGCTATGTTGTATGGTCTGGAGACAGTGGCATTGACAAAAAGACAGGAGAAAGAACTGGAAGTAGCAGAAATGAAGATGCTGAGGTTCTCCTTAGGAGTGACAAGGATGGATAAGATCAGGAATGAGATCATCAGAGGTACAGCACATGTTGAACAACTGGGAGATAAAGTTAGGGAGGCCAGACTGAGATGGTTTGGACATGTCCAGAGGAGGGACAGTGGGTATATTGGTAGAAGGATGTTAGAAATGCAGCTGCCAGGAAAAAGACACAGAGGAAGGCCAAAGAGGAGATATATGGATGCAGTTAGAGAGGACATGAAGGTAGTTGGAGTGAGGACAGAGGATGCAGAGGACAGAGTGAGGTGGAGGAGGATGACTCGCTGTGGCGACCCCTGAAAAGGGAAAAGCCGAAAGAAGAAGAAG
>JBBPBX010068897.1:0-19002 GCA_038048925.1 Garcialebias charrua
TTTTTTTTTTTCTTCTTTCGGCTTTTTCCCTGCGTTAGGGGTCACCACAGCGATCTAGTCGCACGAAGATTTGGCAGTTGTTTTTACGCCGGATGCCCTTCCTGACACAACCACAGACCACCGAGCAACCACAGCCCTCTGTGTGGAGTAGAGAGCTGATATCTAGGGTTCCCGGGGGAGCAGATGGTGTGGGTTAAGGGCCTTGCTCAAGGGCCCAGAGTGGGGCAGATGAGGGTGGAGACAGGTGTGACCACTTCACTTATCCCACCCACATCTTTGATGTTGTCGGTACCGGGGCTTGATCCGGCGATCTTCCGATCACAAGCTCACCTTCTTAACCTCTGCGCCACCACTCCCACAATAATATACACAATAAACAGATAATATAACCTAGATATCATCTAATTTATATGAAGGATATTTTCATGTGTTTCTATCAGTTCTTATGAATCAACATGTGGTTGTTACACTTCCTGTCAGCAGAGGGCGCCACAGCCCTGCGTGAAATGAACAGATTTTATTAGATCAGTTTTAGATTAAAATGTTTAGGGCCGGTTTCATAGACCAGGCTAGTCCCAGACCACAATGCTGTTTGAACTGGTTTAACTCTAAGACCTGCACAGCCTGGTCTTAAACAATCCAATAAAAGACCAACGTAAAATAAGTTCAACCAAGTGAGGATCGAACCCGAGTCGAGATAAAGTTTGGAGTGGCAACCCAATGCGCTTCCAGTGAACCACCAAGGTGTGTTAACCGGTTCAACATTAGCGGCAGTGGCGGTCCGTCCCATGTGCAAACTGTGCCGCTGCACAGGGCGGCATCCAGCAGGGGGCGGCATAAGAGGAGACCCCGCTCCTCGTTTTTTTATTTATTTAAATCTTTTACAACTTTTGTTTTTAACAACATAACACAGAACACTACCGCGCTGCTCCTGGGCCGCCCCACCCTTAATTTATTCACATGTCCTCAGTTTAATCACCGCAGCAGCTGCTGGGGTGCATTTCCTCAACCCAGGTCGTCCCCCACCTCCACTTTTACTTTCGTTTTTGTTACGGAGGTGACACTACGTGCGGTCAGTGGAAAGATGGAAGAGAGGAAGAGTGAAGAGAAAGGTTAAAAAGAGAGAGGCTCTGGAAACAGACACAGCTAAATGTGCAAACATTGACACATTTTTCACTCAAACAGCTGCAGTTTGTTATTGAGACATGCTGTTGAATTTTGCTGCAAAACACAGTTCAAGTTAATTATCAAGTCAATGAATTTTGTGGTGTGTGGCATTGTGACATAACGTACTGTTAAATAATTTAAATAATATTGTATGAGTCTGGATGAAGACTTGCTCTATATGAAAAGTGCCCTGAAATGTTAGATAACCCTTTAATGAAACTGGCCTGAATTGATCAAAAGTCTTTGTAAAAAGGGGAGATTTGTGCAGTTATGACAATTTTTTAAACGTGATTTAGTGTCAGGAGTGATGAGGGGATTGTTCCTGTCAGTATGAAGGAACAGGTAAGCTGTTGTAACCGTGTGTGAACAAACAAGCATTAGTTCCAATATAAACACTTTCTAAACGACAGTAGTGACATTATATTGTTATCATTAAAAGTAAGATAATAAATACATAAAGCAATGAAAGGGAATAGTATGAAAGTAATATGAAATAAGCCTGCATATTTTACCATTGAAAATATATTAATTGGTTAAGTCAAAATGTGTTTTCCATATCAAATGTGCTAAATCTTTACAGATAATTGTTCTGATGCAGGCTCAGTAAATGTAGTCCTCTGGACAGATTCTTCTTTGTATCAAAAAGACTTCTTCAGTCTGAGGAACCCCACTGGCAACCTAGCGGGGGGGGCGCCATTGGGGTTGCTCGCACAGGGCGCCAAATAGGCTAGGACCGCCTCTGATTAGCGGTTTCTCCATACCTTCTCTTTCCACCTCTCTTAACACAGAACTTGTTTTGTGCGGGAGTTGTAGGCGGGACTTCATAGGCAAAGTGGGCGGTTCGTTCAAACCCCGCAAACCCCCCCCTGGCTACGCGCATGCATCAAGGGCCCTCCCTCCCACTGCTCAACTATCCATCCTTTGGTTCAAACAGTCTTCAAACAAGGCACAACACTCCAAACAAATCGACATTTCTTCTAAAATTTGACAATTAATTGTTAAATTTCAAACAATATTATCGTTTATCGCAATAATTTCTGAGACAATTAATCGCCCTGCAAAATTTGTTTTTGTGACAGACCTAATGATTGATATTGTATCACTTATTGTTAATATAAGTTTTAACATATTGGCATATCTGCCAAAAATCCAATATTGTGCATCTCTATAAAGGATATATTATTGCACCTTTAGAGTCACAGCTGAAACAACAGTTTAGCTCCTGGGTGGACAAGGGCTTCATGTCCTTAGAGGTGTCTCATCATTCCCAAGTTTTTTATTTTTAAGATATCTGCTAGAACATCTTAAGAAAAGTCTCAGTGTCTTCTTCTCAACAGAGTTGATTTGTCTTGTAAACCACAACTTGAACAAATTCAGAAGAATTTCCTGTTTCAAAAATCAGGCTAATTAAACAACAGGTAATAAACGGATAAATAAATAAATGCTCCAGATGTTTCAGTCTTTATTCAACAAGTTGAGGAAGTCGTAACCACAGAGAAACTCATTAAAATGTTTCCCTGTTAATATTTTAACTGCTGTAAACAGCTAAATGTAATTAGACGTTCCCACGGTAACTGCTTTGGCCAAACCTCACCTGTGTGAGAGTGTGTTTTGTCTTGTTAGTTGTCCTCAGTAGAAGCCATTAGTTAATGCAGTGGTGAGGATTTCATGCCGTCAAGGCTCAAGCCTTCATTAACAGGGAGCTAACACTCACCCAGAGGCTTTTCTCCTGATTTTTAGATTTTGATTGACGTCCAGCGTCCACTCTGTCCCTGAGATGGACCTGATTTGTTTGTGCAGGAATTTCCTTCTTTGTGTGTGTGTGTTTTGTAGAGCTTAGTGCAAACGAGCATTTCTTGACAGCATGTTCTGCTTTGAATATGAGCGCAGCAGCATTTTGTCAGGAAAAAAAAAAGATCTCGGCCTGATTCACTGTGTGCTCTGTGAACATGTACAGTAACTAATGTGCATGTGGTCCTAGCACTCTTGGTTGTAAACACAGACCCAACGGGAAGCACCGTTATGCAAATACTTTGGCACAGACTTGAAGTGTACAGGCAGCACCGTCCAGAGGCATTTCCATTTTAGCATCGCACTAAAAATGCATTCAATGCATGTGCAAATTAAAGAAGGGGAATTCAAGCCTTTTTACCTCACCACTGTCCCGTTGACTGGTCAGAAGTGAGAAATGAAACCGGTTTTTCCAATCTTGAGCTGAAAAGTACAGATTGTGATCTTGGAAAGAGGACGGTTTTGTTTGTTTTGGGTTCTTTTAACAACGGTTTCCATTGAGGCTTTTTAAAATGCATAATATACAGGCTATGTAATGTGCAACACACATTACAGACTCTGTTTATGACAGTCTCTCATGCAGCCGTGGCCTTGATTCTATAAAGCGGTTTCTTGAGGTTACAGCAGTAATGGATTAACAGCCAATTTGCTGTTAATGTTGAAGCTGCAATCGAGAGTGTTACTTCTGTAGTGTTTTTATTTTGCACAGGTATTCCATAAAAGGAAAAAAATAAAGGAAGCATTAAAATATCTTTTTACTTTGTGTGACATTTCTTTGAGGGTTAATTAATAGGCAATCGCCAATGTATTTTTTAAGTTGTCATCATTAATATACTGTACTTCGTTTACTCAGGTTATTTCAGGCCAAATAATTTAATTGGATCTGCCACGTGTCTTTTATAAATCCTACCACTTTTGAAAAATGTCTGCGCTTGGAGAACTTGGAAGTATTGCTGCAGCTGAAGTAAAAACCTTGTTTATTCTTTCTGATTTCATCGTGGTACAATGTTCTAGATTTCTGGCATGTGGGCCTCTTGTTTGCTTGACTGACCTGCAAAAATGTGGGAAGGCTCTTCTGTCAGAACCAGTTCCTTTCTCAATTTGTGCTTCGTGTCTTCAAGTTGTACGGATGGGAATTAAAACACACAGTAAATGAACTGTTTTGCTAAATGGGCAAGTTGGCCCCAAATCACAAAATCTGCACAGTTTCAGCAGCATGTTAGTGCCGAGTTGAGTTTCAGCAGCCTTGTGTCGTTCCTTCAGTCATTTATTTACAGTGAACTGCAGACCGTCACATGCTCTCCTCCTGGTCAGCCCGTGTGGTCAGCGCTGCGCAGACACAGCACCGCCCTCTTATTAAAGTCCGAGGCAGAGCTTAAGTTGGTGTCAGGTGTAATTACGGTCATTTGATTATAGAGACCTGGATTTCTTCTGAGAGAATTAGTCAAACTGACTTCCATGGGAACAAACGGCTGATTTTTCAGTATCTACTCTCGCAGCTGAGGACACCTTTGCAGCTTCTCACATACCTGTAATCCAATCTGATAAACACTTTGCAGCTTTCCTTTAACAGAAGAATACTGGCACATAGGTGTAAGACGCCTCACACAAGCAAACAAGTGACTTGACGGTGTTTACTCAACAGTCTGTGCCACGGCACTGACCAATTAGCTGTATGACGCACTGGACGGTGGTTCTGTGAACGTGTCTGTGAAAATGCAGAATATCCTGTAATTACAGGGAGCGCTCTAAAGATAAGAACTCCCTCTGCAGACTGCTCGTCTCACTGCGAGTCCACAGGGACTTGACTACTGTACTGTCCTCTGCTCTGGAAACCTTCGTGTCTTACTGCCTTAATTTCTGCATTTTATCCAGACTGAGCTGTCTTATTCTTGCACACTTCCTCTGCTGAAAAGCACAACTTGAGTTGTATTTGAACTCCCCCTCCTTTCTTTTTAATGGTATTGTGGTATTGTATATTATTCTACAGAATCCTGTCTAAAATTTCAGAAAAGTCATGTTCACATTCCCACAAATACAGTAGTCCCTCGCTTATTGCGGGGGTTAAGTTAAGACATTAGACAGACATGAAGACATGGAAACCTGAGGTAAGGCTAAAACAAGAAAATGTGATTAAATTTGCAAAATAATGCGCACAGACAACTTTTGCAGATGTTTTTCCCTTTTAAACTTTCAAAAATCCAGTTGTGGAAAAATTGAACAAAAACTTGCATCGAGCTTTAGATAAACCAAAGTCTAGAGCGATGTTCTTATAATTATTATAATAATAATTATTGATTAAACTGAGAAAATGAATATTTTTAAACAAAAAATAAATATCAAAGTGAGGGAACAGAGTTTATCTTTCAGCAGGAGAATGATTAAAAAAGTGCTCCACCAGCCTCCTGCTGAAATAATCTTTTTCCCAGATGGCAATCAGTCTTAGAAGTGCCTCCCAGAGTCCTGACCCAAATGTCAGTGTGTGTCTATTTTACAAAGTATATAACTGAAAAAAGATATGTGCTTTTCATGCTGCTGTGTGAATATGTTGTAAGCTTTGGTGGTCGAAACATGGGAATAAGGGAAGCAAACTTCCTCTTGACCAGTGTGTTTGTGTGGTTCTCATTAATAGATGCCATCTGCTTTTGGCGTTTAAATGTCCTAAATGTTTAAAGTAGCTGCATATTTATCTCTTCTAGATGGAGAAACCTTTCAATTTTAGCCCGATCGTAATCGTAGCTGTTCTGATGAAACACGATTGACCCCCAAAGTGCAGAACTTCCTCCGAAGGCATCCCCAGAACAAGTCAAACTTCCCTTTTGCTTATGTTTTCAGGAGCTTGAGACTTTTATTTTTTTTGGTCCAAGTCATTCAGCAGGAGTGGAGTGAACCATTATCCTCGGCCTCCCCTCCTACAATACATTTCCTTCTTTCTTTCCATTATAGGAAATGAGTTCACCAAATCTGTTCGCTTCATTCGCCTCCATTCTCATCGGGTTATCCTGTCAATTTTCTGCACTGGAAGGTCCAGAGCTTCTGGACCCCCCAGGAGAAGGCATGCACTCTCTGCTTTGTATGCCAAATTAGTTGGTCTACTTTAAAAAAGCAAAGGCTCTGGTTTTAGGTTGAGCCCCTTATTGGTTTTTACTGTTTGGTAGGTCCAAATAATTACCGTAAGTATTGTGTGGGAGAAAAAGTTATGTAAAGCTCTCATGCAAAGCAAAGATGGAAACAGAGGCTGGACTGTAGTTCATATTCAACCATGCAGAAGATTGAGCTTGTATGAGAAGGGTAACTTCACTTGAACACAAATGTCACTGATGTGCATGGTCGTCATGCTGCAGTGATTTTGTGCTTTCAGCCTCTTCATAGTGTCTTAATGATGACGTGTTTTGCATTGTATAGGAGAAGAAAAGAACAAAAAACCATATGTGAGGGAATAGACATGGCTTCTATCTGAGACATTTACCAACATCAGGCAAAATGTCATCCCTGATTGGTGTGACTGGCAGGTGGCATTCTACCTAAAATATAAGCTCAAACTACCGTACTTGCCGCTGTACATGTTGCACCACCGTATAAGTTGCGCATCAGTCCAAAAATGTGTATTATGCGTCACCGCTGACCACCTAGAAATGTGGGCTGGTGGTGTTGTGGCAAAAATGGACTGACTGCCAAATGGCGGCTGCGGGAGCATGCATGGGAGGACTTTAACAAGAATTTAACAAGATCAACACTTAAAAAACAATTATTTGTTTGCTCAAAATTATGGCAAAGGTGTGTTTCAGTTTAACTTTTCCTTAATTAATGCACTATATTAGTCAAATCAGCTGCATTTTAAAAATCGATTCATGGCTGTGGAGAGTGCAGAGGGGCGATGACTCACTGTGTATTTCTTCGAAATTTAACAAGAGAACTACCTAAAAACGGTTGTTTGCTCAACATTATAGTAAAGGTGTGTCCTAGTTGAACTTTTACTTTAAAAAATGCACTTTAATGGTCAAATCAGCTGCATTTCACCTGGGCGTCGTAGCAAAATGAAGCTGATTTGACGTTTGCTCCAGGAGTTCAGGAGCGAAACAAAGGTGGCTTGGTATGGCAAGACAAGTGTCTCATTAATAGCCACTTTTACCTATCAATGAGACACTTGGCTTGTCAAATTGCTCGAGGGCCCTCTAGCAGCTGAAAATGGTAGTGTTCAATAGTTTCAATGTTGGAATGAATGAAATTGTTAGATCTCAGCCAAAAATTGGATTATAAATATGGGGGAAAAACTTAAATAAGTCGCTTTGGTGTATATGTTGCAGGACATGTTAATTTATGCAAAAAGGTGCGACTTATACGGTGAAAAATATGTTTTTGTAGTAGGGCTGTGCGATATGACGATATATCGTGGGGACGATAGAAACGTGTCTATCGTGCTACTTTCCTTCTATCGTCTCTATCGTGATAAATAAGAATAAAAAAATAACTGTTTGCGTTGCGACGCAAAGAAGCTTCATATTGTGGTTTTGCGAGATGACGGCGCTGCTTTGTGTTTGACGCACGCGCGGGTTTGCGACACATGCTTTACGTTGTTAAACTCGAGAGCGATGGAGACCCAGGGGCATGAAGCCGGTGTTCTCACCGGCAAGGAGAAACCGTTGCACAGGCAGCCCAAGAAGAAGAACTTTTACCAAAAAGAGGGAGAAGCTCACCTTGTTAGCTTCCATTATTTTGCTCCGCTGAAACTCGGAGACAAAATGGGTCCAGAGGAAATGAACCCAGAGTCCAACCGAGTCCGAACTCGGGTCCAGTTAAATACAAAACAGACCAGAGACACAACAGAACCGGAATCAAACGCAACGTTTTCTCTTTTCTGTTTCTTGCCTTGTTTACTCCAGCTTCCAGAGCGGATTTCTTCTTCGTGGGTTTTATTAGCAGCCGTTGTTTTACCGCCACCTGCAGGAAAAATTTAGACCAAAGTAGAAATTCCTTTTCTACTTGAAAACTTCTCCCTTATTTTGTATTTTTTTAAGTGAAGTAAATATATTTAAGGATGTACTTAAACGCTGCAAACTCCCAAAAGCACAGTCCTTATACAAATATATTATTAGCTTATCATAAAACTTGAAACTCCTCTTGCACACGCAATTTAATTTTGTGCTATGTTTCTCAAATTGTTCTTTTTTTATGCTGCCGTTTAGAACTTTATTAATAATTCTCTGCTTAGTTTAATTGTCTTTTCAACTGTTATTGTTTATGTGTATTGTATGCCTTGTTATACTGTTTGTGTTATTTTCTTTTTGATAAAAAAAAAAAAAAAACTTTGGTCCAAATTTTTCCTGTACACACACATCGTGTTGTATATATCGTGATATATATCGTTATCATGATATAAAAAAGTCCATATCGTGATATATGATTTTTTCCATATCGCCCAGCACTAACTTGTAGCTTCTCTTTGTGTCGTAATGTAGTTCTTTGTCACTTCTGTAGAGTTTATTTAACTGTGAAGTTTAGATTTGTACTTTTGATTGTTATTCTTTTAAAAGTATGGAGCGGCTGTGGGCCTCTGTTGGTGTTTGTTCATCTGATTTGTGAACTGTGGAGAAAGTACATCAAGTGAGCTGCCAAGCATAACTTGATCAGCAGGAGCCCATGGAAGGGGCTGAAAGATGTCAGCTTTGGTTCAGATGTCACACTGGGTGAGGGGAGTGTTTTTTTTTTTTTCCCCTTCATGGTGGCTCAACTGTTGTGACAGCTGCACGGTCACATCTGTATTTAAAAATATTGATTTATGATTGTATGGCCTGTGCTCATTACCTGGTTGTTCTGCTACTGGATTTCCAAAAGAACATTTACCATACTTTTCTTGGTAATTCCTGATTCCTATAGTTCAGATGGCACTTTTTAAATAAAAACATCCCTCGGCTTCACATTTCTTGTCACATTGAGACATCGTGTCACTCCAGTCTCTCCTTTCTACCATTTTTGATCAAGGCTGCAGACTGTTGCAGGTGCAGTTGATGTCATTTCCTGTCTTGGCCCCTTACCCCCCTTCTTGCTGTCACTTCCACTTTTAGCTGGCTGCATGTAAAAGAAGTAAATGTTGGTTTGAATGGTGGAGGAAACCAGCACACCCATCCTGTGTCAGTTGCTCGGTGTCGGGCTGCAGACTGCAGGCACCAACGTCTGTCAGGGAGGTTTCAACATGTAGGAGATTAGGGAGACTTAAATAAAGTCTAAGGGTTTAAACAATATTTTAACTTTTTTTCTTTTAAGAAAAGTGGTAACAACACTCTGACAGTACTCAACAGCCAGTGTAGCAAATTATGAGCTGCAAATGGTGTGTGCACGTTTGAAACGTTTGCCGTGACTTTAACTTGCTTTTTAAAAATCATTCTTACCAATCATCACTGTTCTTTGAGCTTAACACAGTCTTCAACTGAAAACTATCCTCCGAAAGAATGTAAGTGAGAGCAATAATTTATTGTCTGTTTTCTCTTCCCCTTAAAGTTTTAAAACGGCAAGAAACAACTAGAAAAAAGCCGTAAAGCCCCCCATGTCAACAGTTGCCAACGTTTAAGGAAACAAATCTGGCAGCAACAGTTGGTTTGTGTAATTAGTGAGTGTTGTGTGAGTGTTGTGCTTAACTGCAGTTTGTCACACACATGCATGCACTCATGCACGCACACACATCTGAATTAAATATCAATTAAGGCCCTGTACACACGTAGCCGGATATCGGTAAAACCGAATAGTTTATCATGTGGTTTGGCCTTTCATCCACACGTGAACTCCGGTTGATGTAACTATAAACGAATAATAAAAAAACTCAGACCAAAGTGGATATTTGAGAATTCTCCGCTTTCGAGTTTGCGTGTGGACTTTCAGAACCGGAGATTTGCGTATTTCTGCGACAGCTGGTGCGGCGCTGACGTCACATAATGCTCTAAAAGAAGCGCTAAAATGTCAACATACCTGCTCTGACATGATTCCCAGTCGGACATGATTCCCAGTCAACATTTTCCTGCGTTTTATTAACTTTGTACTCCAACACGGTATTTACTGTATTTTCTGATGTATAAAATCAAAAAAGGCGTTCAATACAGAATCAACTGGACTTTATTTGTTGCAGAAAACGTTTCGACTTCTGTCCAGAAGTCTTTTTCAATTCTGAATGAAAGGAAGCTGTGAGAACGGGAAGTTTTATACAGGCTGAGTGACAAGCCACGCACCAACATATGAAAGAACGCCTTTTTTGATTTTATCATGTCCTGGACGACTGAGAATCTTCACCAGCATATTTCTGATGTATAGGTTGCACCAGTGTATAGGTCGCATTGTCCAATTATCACCAATAGATTGAAATAGAAAAATAGAATAGAAAAATCCCTAGATAGGTTGCACCAGTGTATAGGTCGCACCTACGTTTAGCTCTGCTGCAAATGTCTGCCACAGGAGCGCACAGCAAGGCTTTTAAGAAGATTAACACTTAAAAACAATTATTTGTTTGATAAAAATTATAGCAAATATGTGTCTGAGCTGAACTTTTCCTTAAAGGGGACCACAGATCCAAAATTCACTTTTTAATGTTTTTTTTACTCAACTTTGGGTATGTACTTCTTAAAAAAACAGTCCTAGGGCCAAAAAAATGCACCCAGTGGTATATTTACTCTAAGTATATTTATTTTTCAGTGATATAAATGTCTCGTTTTCAAATCCTGCAGCTTGTGATGTCACAAGCTGCAGGACAACCCACCCCAACCTGAGTCCAGCCCCTCACCTAGCAACCCCTGGTGATGCTCCACCCACTTCAGTATAAAAGACGTCACGTTTTTTTTCTCCTGAGTTCATGTCAGCACAATGGCTACTAGAGTTCGATGTTTCGTTGTTGTTAAAATGCAGTACCGCTAATAACTAATTATCTATCAACGAAAAACTTATTTACGGGCTCTTAAATCAGTCCGTGAAAAAAGCGGTCCCCGCTAGAGAGAGCGTGTATAGCAGTTAGCAGCCAGTGTGTTACTCTGCAGCCTTATTGCTTGTTTTCGAAGAGTCAAACGAAGAGTTTTTAACATGGAGGGTGAACTTATGGATGTTTCTCAGCGGCCTACGCGACGCGTCAGCGCCTCATTTGCCCTGCCCAAAATGGCGTCTGCCTCTGGGTCTGACTCAGGGTCCCCTTTGGAGGGCGGAGTTAATGTAAACAGATTTTTGAAGGGCGTGGCCTTATCATAAACAGCCTGTTCAGATCGGAAGTGAGAAAAGGCACAACTAGAAAGGGGATATTTTATTATCTAAGAATTATTTTGTGCATTAAATTGAATGAACATGGTCTGGATAGCCCACAGACATACCATAAAAATTTATAAAACCAATATTTGGTCTCCTTTAATAAATGAACGTAATTGTGAAATGAGCTGGATTTAAAAATTTGTTTTGCCGAAAGTGATAACAAGCCATATAAAGTTCGCACCGGTGTATAGGTTGCAGGCCTTGAAAAAAAAAACATTAAAAGGTGCGACCTATACACCGGAAAATACGGTAATAGTAGTTCAACCTTGTGGTCTGTCCACACAAACGAACGAAAAAAAAGAAATAATAACAGGAAGTTGTGTTTGCTTTGAAGGGTTGTGACTGCTCTACACTGCCACCTATGGGTTCGGCATATTCTTTACAACGCTCTGTTGTGAAAATAAACGCATGTACCCGGGTACATGTAGACAAACATTTTTTTTATTTTTTTTTATTTTTTACATTTTTGTGGCACTAGTGGCCTTTATTGGAGAGAGGGAGAGGGTGAAACGGAGGAGAGGGGGGGAGACACCACAGAAATAGCTCGCCGGGTCTGGGACGCGAACCCGCGAGCCTGTGGAGAGGCGAAAGCCCCAAGCATATGTGCCCCGCGCTTATCTCCCTACGCCACAGCGGGGCACAAAACGAACATTTTAAATATCCGAACATGTATGTACGGAGATTTTTTTTTGCGCAGATATTCGTTTTTCAAACACCAGGCTACGTGTGTACAAGGCCCAAGTACTGTATCCTTGGGTGGTGCAGTTGGTAGAGCTGCTGCCTCTCAGCTCGCAGGTTGCCAGTTCAATCCTGGCCAGGAGCCTTTCTGGCATGTCCTCACGGTGCATGCGTGGGTTTTCTCCGGGTACTCCGGTTTCCTCCCACGGACCAAAAACATGCATGTTAGGCTGATTGGTAACTCTAAATTGTCCCTAAGTGTGAATGGTTGTTTGTCTTGTTTGTCTCTGTGTGTCCTTGTGATGGACCGGAGACCTGTCCATAGTGTCCCCCATCTCTCGCACATTGACTGCTGGATATGGACACCAGTGACCCCCACAACCCAAAAAAGAAAAAGTGGGAAAAGATAATGGATGGATTAAATATACTTGCAGAAGCTTGTCTTATTAGGGATGAAGGTTGGGAAAAGTTTTTTTTTTATTAAATAATTTAAATACAGTACTACTAACAGTATCCAAAAGACTTGATCCGTCTCCACTGATCAGACACCAGTGTTTGTTGTGGTTCCTCGGACTGATGAAGTCTTTTGGATGATACTCTTATGAAAGTTATTAACTTACTTTATTTATATATGAATGTTTCTGTTCAGTGCCCTTATGACTTTTGTTGCGACATGGTGCTATATAAATAAACTGAATTGATTTGCATTTAATTTTTAGTTACATTAGGTTAGTTTGTTGCTTTCATAAAGAATTGTGACTTATAGTGGGGGAGATGGTGTCGACTTCCAAACCCAGCATTAGGATATTGATTTACTTACAAGATAAAACTATAAAACTGTGCTGTAAATATTGAGCCAGTTGTTATCACATACACAGTAAAGCATTAGTATTTTTTTTGCATGTTTTAAAACATGCAAAAAAACAATAGTTTTTTTTGTATTAATTAATCTTTGTAAGATTTAACGCCACAGTATGCTGGTGAAGATTCTCAGTCGTCCAGGACATGATAAAATCAAAAAAGGCGTTCAATACAGGATCAACTGGACTTTATTTGTTGCAGAAAACGTTTCGACTTCTGTCCAGAAGTCGAATTGAATTTGAATTTGAATTGAAAAAGACTTCTGGACAGAAGTCGAAACGTTTTCTGCAACAAAAAAAGTCCAGTTGATCCTGTATTGAACACCTTTTTTGATTTTAACGCCACAGTAGTATTGAGTTATTATTTCCACATGTGGCATCTAATTAACTCGAGAGACGAACCAACACAAAACCTTCACACATCTGGCTCTTACTGGCATAAAGGGGTGTGAATCTCTGTGTCTGGAGAATCGATTTGATTCCAATTTTTGATGCACGATTCGATTAAAAATCGATTTTCGATTCTAAAACAATTTTCATTCCAGGATCGATTGTCAATTCAGAATTGATTTTCGATTCAGAATCGATTTTCGATTCTGAAACAATTTTCAATTGAAATCATGAAAAGATTAAACAATAATGTAAACAAATAAAACATTTATTTAAAACAATAATGTATGCTTGTAGCAAACATTAATAATGTCAAATAATACAGTATAAATACAGCAGCCTGAATTGTGAGCAGATGGGTATATGAATAGAATGCAGCAGCTTTAATCGGGTCCCGGAGGTCACTGGTGCCTATATCCAGCAGTCACTGTGCGAGAGGCAGGGGACACCCTGGACATGTCTCCAGTCCATCACAAATAATTCAAAATACAAACGTAAACAAAGATTTCAGCCTACTGTATTGCATAAACATTTAACTCAAAATAAAATAGACTTCAAAATCATATTGCATTCATCCATGTTTCAAATGTGTATGGATGGATTTTGTTTAAAAGATTTGTTTGGTAAATCTTTTCAACAAAAGCCATCTATCCATCATCTTTACCCGCTTTATCCTTATCGGGTCCTGGAGGTCACTGGTTCGGGTCAGATTTCTTCTTCTTTCTGCCACCTTTCATTTTATGTATTCTTTCATATACTATGAGATATGGTTTTATTTTCTTTATCTTTTGGGTTTTAATGTTAAAAAGAAAAGAAAAAAAAATCGATTTGGGGGCTTTTAGAATCGATTCTAAATCGCCAGGACTAAGAATCTCGATTCTTTTAAAAAATGATTTTTTTTCCCTGCACCCCTACTGGCATATGTTTTAACTAGAGAGAGCCATTTTATGGAGAAAAGGGAGGTGGAATACATATTTGTAGCCAAACTTATTGCCAGTTATCATCAGCGTTATCTTAAAAGGAATGAGCAGAAAAAGGCTGACTGAGCTGCAGCTGTTCATTGATGGGCCCTCAAGGAAGTTTCCAATCAAGCCTGCTGGCGATTAAATGGCTGCTGTTGCACTTGCATTTGATTGTGTGTTTGATAAGAGTTTCATCTTGTATTAAATAACCGCAGTGCATGCAGTGCACTCCATCTGCGTGCTTATTTTGTGTTTACACACGAAACAAACTTTGAACGCTCTTGGTAGAGGTAACCTCGTCCACCACCCAGTTTCTTGGGTATTCGTTCTTTTCCGTGTTTAAAGTTAAAACAAACATCGTAGCAGTAGCAGGTAACGAAAATGTGGAAAAATTCCCAGGCGTGATAGGTTATACAGGTAGGTTCCTCTTAAACAGGGTTGCTTTCCCTGAAATGATTTCAACAATAATGATACATGTTGTGTTGACATACCGTACTTGCTCAAAGTTTGAGTTTTGAAAATGAACAACCCGTCGAGATGTTTCAGACACAAAACCCAGAAAAACAACTGGACAATAGTCGCTGGATATGAGGAATTTTAATACAGAATAATGACTTTTTGAGTTTAAAATTCTGTACAAACAACAAAATATACTTTGGGCCGTGCTTTTACATCATCCCAACTGTACTAATGTACACATTTGGTATCAGGCTTGTGTTGCTTTTTTTTTTAAAATTAATTAATTAAAAGTACAACACCAGCACTTCTGTTGGGGGTGCGGAGTTGGGAAGGACAGTCCAGAAGGTTTCTACTTGTGTCCAGTATTCTTATAATGTTGCAGAGAAATTAAAATGGTTTCAATCCACATGTCTCCCAGTGAACTACTAACCTTAGCTGCAAGCATTAATAACAATGGATGACTAAACAAGGTTATCTGAGATAACTTTGTGTGTTCTTTGATTTTCTACCTTTGAATTCTCTGTGGAAGTCCTGCAGGTTGTAACCAGGTACATAAAAGCTGGGTGATAAAACAATAATAATAAAAGTAATAATTATACAACACAAATGATACAACGAAGCAGCAGTAAGACGCAGAACAGATTTGCATTATATCTTCTCACAGACTGCTAAGGAGTGTATTGTTTTATTTGTGCTTCAAAATATGAGTGTTATGAATGTATAAAAAAAGGACCTACATGAAAAGTGTTGTTCTTAGGAAGGTTCAGAGTCAATATACAAAGATAAACTTTAAAAAAAAGTTTTTCTTGTGCCAGATTTTATTCAACTTGATCAAGGCTGCATTATGTTAGTGCTGTGCTGAAGGTGACTCTCACAACCTTCAGTGTTATAAATCTGTAAACACAGCAGATTCTGTTAGAATCATAGCTACTCCCAACTTTCATGAAGACAAATGATTGAATGCGTTTTAATAGACAATATTCCTTGAGGGACACAAATGGGTTTATTTATTTTTTATCCAAAGTTTACACTAAGAAAGCTGATAACTTAGAGCAGTGTTTTTCAACCTTTTTTGAGCCAAGGCACAGTGTTTTCATTGAAAAAATCCCGAGGTACACCACCAACCAAAATTGTAAACATAGATACACTGTATCCGCCTACATTACCACTACCGGTGTATGAATGTCTGAATGAATGGGTGGATGGCTGGTATTGTAAAGCGCTTTGGGGCTCCTCAGAGGGGGCTGGAAAGCGCTATATAAATAAGCTCAATTTACCATTTAGCATTTACATTAAATATATAGTCATTCTTATCAAAGTGTCTTGAATAGGAATGAAATTAACACAAAAATGTATTTTTATCATGTTCTATATTTCTTATTTCAAAGTGCACTTAACATGAAATTGCACTTAACATGCCTTCAAATATACCTGAACAGTGCCACACCAATGTGGTCTTAAAATTAAAGAGGATGAAACTGCACTTAACATGCCTTCAAATACACCTGAACAGTGCTACCATTCTCTCTACATTTTACTCACTTAGTGTGAAACCTGTGCCTGTTTGGATGAACACAAAGCTGATATTCTGGCAGGAATTGAAGAAAAACACACACAAAGCTCTTCCTCAACAGCTTTCAGTCTCTCTCTGCTTTTAGTTTTCATGGCAGTTAGGCTGGAGATGCTCACTTTGCACAGATATGTTGTGGAAAATGGGAGCAATGTCAAAATAGCTAAAAGTAAATCCAAAAGAGATGTAAGCCTTACTGTACAGTCTCACGTTCACGGTTTCTGCCTTCTTCTGATTTCCACTTGGGCCTTCATCTGGGTCCGTATTTTGTCCAGGGACCAGACCGGATTTAGTATTTTTTCTTTTGAAAAAGTTTTCCATCGCTGTTTGTTTGAGAAGATCCTCGCTGTTGGTTTGTTTTGCTCACTGCTCACGTCACGTTCATGCACCGCTACTTCTCTTGTTTTAATGTGCGACGCTATGCTCTATACTGCCACCTATCGCGCGGTAAGGAAATTACACCAGTTAATAAAAATTTCATAATTTACTAATTTTTCACGGCACACCAGACGATCTCTCGCGGCACACTGGTGTTCCACGGCACACTGGTTGAAAAACACTGACTTAGAGAAGCACATCCCAGACAGCAAAAGTTATGTGGGCCGGATCTGGGCCAAATGTATGAAAACATTTGGCCCGCATTTGTAAAATGGATCCGGCCCGGTGTCTTTTTGTCCAACGGGCCAAAACTGGCCCGGATGTGGATTGCGGATCTGGATTGGATCTGGGCCGGAGGTGGGCCAGAAGTGCTACAAAACTACTGCATTCGGCCCAAATGCGGCCCAGATACAGAATCCTTGTTTAGTTTTTAGGCAAATTTGGGCCAGATGCGGCCCAGATGCGGCATCCTCATTTCATTTTTAGGCGGATTTGGCCCAGGTCCGGCCCAGTAGAGTAAGTCGAATCTCAAAACGCGGCCCAGATCTGGTTCAAACCCGCAATACAGATATGTACAACAGGTCTAAATAGAGCGCACACAAAATATCCACACAAGTTGTTTCTTAAAAACTGTTTATTCATGAGCAAAACGAATTAAAAAATGTTAAAAAGTTAAAATTGATAACATGATGACATAAGAACCTTAATAATAAAAGAAACTACAATTACCAGAGGTATGCATCATAAATACCATGATCTGCTTCTGTATGACAGTTTCAGTGTCCTTCAGTCATTTTAAGAGTCAGTCACAGCAGAGGAAAGCGACGTCCTCACTCATCTCAAAGTCAACTTTATTGTCAGAACTGCAATATGTACAGGACATACACAGGATTGAAATTGCGTTTCTCTCAGTCCCTCGGTGCAACAGTAACCATTTAAACACTAAAACACTGAAACATTTAATAAACATAAGCATAAAATAGTAAAAATGTAACACTGTCCTGAGTTTTTGCATAGTAGTATAAAAGTATGAAAATTTACACCAACACTAAAACTAAAACACTAAACATTAATGAACATAAGCATAAAATGAAATAATAAAAGTGTAATACTGTCCAGAGTTTTTGCATAGTAGTATAAAAAAGTATAAAAAGTATATCTGTAAAATAAACTGAAGGTTCTAGCATATGAGTTAATGTACACAGTATATGTATGAGGTACAGTGCTGGGCAGCGCTAACCCAAAAATTAGTTCCACTATTTCTAAAGCACTAATTAATTTATTTAGGTCCACAATTTCAAAAGCACTAATGTCTTATAAAAATTAGGGGAAGCTAATTCTAAACCGCTAATTCTAAAATGAAACACCATCAGACAAGAAGCAAGTTTTAAGTTGTTTGTATTGTACTATAGACTTAGGAAGGTATTTATAATAATATTATTTGTAATAATAATCATTTTCTTTGAGTATAACCAATGGACAGGAAGGTATTTATAATAATATTGTTTGTAATAATAATCATTTTCTTTGAGTATAACCAATAGACAGGAAGGTATTTATAATAATATTGTTTGTAATAATAATCATTTTCTTTGAGTATAACCAATAGACAGGAAGATGCTGGTGAAGATTCTTAGTCGTCCAGGACATGATGAAATCAAAAAAGGCGTTCAATACAGGATCAACTGGACTTTATTTGTTGCAGAAAACGTTTCGACTTCTGTCCAGAAGTCTTTTTCAATTCAAGTCAGTGACTTTATAGCACAAGGTTTTTCTGAGCTTAACCGGTTCAAATGGTCAAATCTGTTGGATTTAAAAAAAGTATTTCGCATTTGCCCTCTTCAAAATGGCGGCCGCAAACGGCGAAATACTTTTTTTTAAACAGCAGATTTGACCATTTGGACCGGTTAAGCTCAGAAAAACCTTTTGCTTTAAAGTCACTGACTTTATAGCACAAGGTTTTTCTGAGCTTAACCGGTTCAAATGGTCAAATCTGTTGGATTTAAAAAAATATTTCGCATTTGCCCTCTTCAAAATGGCGGCCGCAAATGGCGAAATATTTTTTTTTTAAACCAGCAGATTTGACCATTTGAACCAGTTAAGCTCAGAAAAACCTTGTGCTATAAAGTCAGCTAAGAAGTATATTTTTCTCAGCAAAGAAATAATTGTTTTTCCCGTGTTTTCATGGAAAGTCCTTATCTTCTGTGGGCGTCGCGGCCGCCATTTTGAAGAGGGCAAATGCGAAATACTTTTAAAAATCCATACGCGTCGCGTAGGCCGCTGAGAAACATCCATAAGTTCACCCTCCATGTTAAAAACTCTTCGTCTGACTCTTCAAAAACAAGCAATAATGCTGCAGAGTAACACACTGGCTGCTAACTGCTATAGAGAGAGCACACACCAAGAGTCTGAGGGGGACGCTTTTTAGTGACGGACCACATCCGGCGCTGTCGTCCGAGCTCATAAA
>JBBPBX010068898.1:0-19002 GCA_038048925.1 Garcialebias charrua
ATGAGGAAATGGGATTTGTCACGAGCGAAAAAAAAAACTCATGTCCAACGTGGCTGCGTGAAGCTCTGCAGATTTCAGGGTGTTTTTTTGTTGTTGCTGAACCAGTGCTCCATGGTTTTATTTTATTTTTTAGACCGTTTTATTAACATATAATCACAGAACTTCGCAGCGCTGAGACGGGACATGTAGTGGGGGCGGAGCATTCCAGGCTGCAGCGCGAGCGAGGTGGAGCTGAGTCTTATATGGCTCTGAGTGAGGAGGGACCAGAAACGTGTCTCTGTTCAAAAATTTTCTAAGTGCCAGCGTGTTCAAAAACTACATAGTGAACCTTTAACATAAAACATCTGGTTAGTTTATGTCTTTGAACTGGACGTGAAGTTTCCAGGTCAGAGCTGCATGTCAACAAACCGATTTAAATTTGATTGATCAGCGTTTCCTGAGGTTTGGTTGTAGGACAAACTTGTTGGTGTTTGAAGGTCAAGGAGTGAAATCCTTGTTTTAGGTTCTGGTCAGTTCCGAGAACCTGGACTGGTTCAAGCTTCACACCATGGACCCACATTTGACTCCAGAACCATTTGGTCTGCAGAGGAGTTCTGGTCCACTCAGTGACTCAAGGAGTCTGAACCATCAGCCTCCACCACCGTGCTGACAGCTGGGAGGAGCTGCTGCAGTGCATTCTGGGTAAACGTCTGTCCTCTTGTTCCTTCAGATGAAACCTTTCAAACCGAAGCTGTGCCGTCTTGTAGACAGAAGCCATGACCTTTGACCTGCTGCGTGTAGAGGCTGAGATGAAGCTCTTGTACGGTCTGACCTTCAGGGTGAATCTCCTGTGAGGACTATCAGCTGTTAAAGATCTTTGATTCTCTTTTGTACAAACGTCATTAAAATGAAATCAGTCAGCATCCTGTTAAAATAAAATGTATTCGTTAAGCTGATTTCATCTCAGCTGAAACAAACGTCAGCCCAAGGTTTAACGCCTCGACTTTAAAAAGACCTCCATGAACTGAAGAAACCACCAAACGGCTGAAGTTTGGCTTAAACAGAAAAAACTGATAATTTCATTCAACCTTTATTTAAACAGCCTCAAAGACTCATTTACAAGTGAGATCTGTTGGACAGACAATAAAAGTGGTGAAAAATGACACATAGGGTTTGGAGACAAAAAAATTCCTAACACATTTTTGACCTCTGCTTGAAGGTCAAAAATGTGTTAATGAAAAAAAGTCTTGCACACAAGCACATAATGACGCCGACATTACGCAGAGGTCAGGGGGGACTCAAAGGCGGTTGAGCAGCCAGCTCATAGATCTGTGCACACTCATGGGGGGGGCGAGTTGCCGAGGACGGCCAGAGGCGAATCCAGAGTCCTGAAATGATGACAGAATGTTTATTCAGCTGGGCTCCTCTGAAAAGTCTGTTGAATTCCTCAGTAGCAGGTCTGGGAGGGGGATGAGAGCGTCAGGTTTACAAAACCTCTCAGGTGTGTTGAGATGAGACGGCCTGTCAAGGCCAGTCGGGGAGCCGAATGTCAGCTAAACACGATTGTTTTGGGAACAGGCAGAACTTTCTGACTGATCTACCTTCAGTCTGTGTCGGTCCACTCGCTTCTGAAATGTCCAAATTAAATGACCATACCAATGGAACGTGCCTGAGAAAATCCCCAAGATCTAATCCATCCATCCATCCATCCATCCATTTTCTTCCGCTTATCCGGGGTCGGGTCGCGGGGGTAGCAGCCTAAGTAGGGAGGCCCAGACTTCCCTCTCCCCAGCCACTTGGAGCAGCTCCTCTGGGGGAATCCCAAGGCGTTCCCAGGCCAGCCGAGAAACATAGTCCCTCCAGCGTATCCTGGGTCTTCCTCTGGGTCTCCTCCCGGTGGGACATGCCCGGAACACCTCACCAGGGAGGCGTCCAGGAGGCATCCTAACCAGATGCCCGAGCCACCTCAACTGGCTCCTCTCGATGTGGAGAAGCAGCGGCTCTACTCCGAGTCCCTCCCGGATGACTGAGCTTCTCACCCTATCTCTAAGGGAGAGTCCAGACACCCTGCGGAGAAAACTCATTTCAGCCGCTTGTATCCGAGATCTTGTTCTTTCGGTCACAACCCAAAGCTCATGACCATAGATGAGGGTGGGAACGTAGATCGATCGGTAAATTGAGAGCTTTGCCTTTTGACTCAGCTCTCTCTTCACCACGACAGACCGGTACAGCGCCCGCTTCACTGCGGACGCTGCACCTATCCGCCTATCGATCTCACGCTCCAGTTTTCCCTCATTCGTGAACAAGATCCCGAGATACTTAAACTCCTCCACTTGGGTAAGGACCTCCTCCCCGACCCGGAGAGGGCACGCTACCCTTTTCCGGCTCAAGACCATGGCCTCGGATTTGGAGGAACTGATCCTCATCCCGGCCGCATCACATTCAGCTGCAAACCGCTCCAGCGAAAGCTGTAGATCACGAGCTGATGAAGCCAATAGGACCACATCATCTGCAAAAAACAGAGAAGCGATTCTAAGGCCACCAAAACGGATCCTCTCAACACCTTGGCTGCGCCTAGAAATTCTGTCCATAAAAGTTATAAACAGAATCGGTGACAAAGGGCAACCTTGGCGGAGTCCAACTCTCACCGGAAACGAGCCTGACTTACTGCCAGCGATGCGGACCAAGCTCTGACACCGGTCGTACAGGGACCTAACAGCCCATATCAAAGGGCCTGGTACCCCATACTCCCGGAGTACCCGCCACAGAACCCCCCGAGGGACGCGGTCGAATGCCTTTTCCAAGTCTACAAAGCACATGTAAACTGGTTGGGCAAACTCCCACGCACCCTCCAGGACCCTGTTGAGGGTGTAGAGCTGGTCTAGTGTTCCACGACCAGGACGAAAACCACACTGCTCCTCCTGAATCCGAGGTTCGACTATCCGACGGACCCTCCTCTCCAGAACCCCTGAATAGACCTTACCAGGGAGGCTTAAGAGTGTGATCCCTCTATAGTTGGAACACACCCTACGGTCCCCCTTTTTGAATAGGGGAACCACCACCCCAGTCTGCCAATCCAAGGGAACTGCCCCCGATGTCCACGCGATATTGCAGAGTCGCGTAAGCCAACACAACCCCACAACATCCAGAGCCCTAAGGAACTCAGGACGAATCTCATCCACCCCCGGAGCCTTGCCACCGCGGAGCTTTTTAACCACCTCGGCGACCTCAGCACCAGAGATTGGAGAGCCCGACCCAAAGTCCCCAGGCTCCGCTTCCTCAGTGGAAGACGTGCCAGTAGGATTGAGGAGGTCTTCGAAGTATTCCGCCCACCGACTCACAACATCCCGAGTTGAGGTCAACAGCACGCCATCCCCACCATAAATGGTGTTGGTCGCGTACCGCTTTCCCCCCCTGAGACGCCGGATGGTGGACCAGAATCGCCTCGAAGCCGTACGGAAGTCATTCTCCATGGCCTCTCCGAACTCCTCCCACGCCCGAGTTTTTGCCTCAGCAACCACCCGAGCCGCATGCCGCTTGGACTGCCGGTACCTATCTGCTGCTTCCGGGGTCCCACAGGCCAAAAAGGCCCAATAGGACTCCTTCTTCAGCTTGACAGCATCCCTCACCGCCGGTGTCCACCACCGGGTTCGAGGGTTGCCACCACGACAGGCACCAACAACCTTGCGGCCACAACTCCGATAAGCTGCCTCGACAATAGAGGCGCGAAACATGGCCCACTCGGGCTCAATGTCCCCCGCCTCCCTCGGAACGTGTTCAAAGCTCTCCCGGAGGTGGGAGTTAAAGCTCCGTCTTACGGGAGACTCTGCCAGACGTTCCCAGCAGACCCTCACAATACGTTTGGGTCTGCCAGGTCTGACCGGCATCCTCCCCCACCATCGGAGCCAACTCACCACCAGGTAGTGGTCAGTTGACAGCTCCGCCCCTCTCTTCACCCGAGTGTCCAGGACATGCGGCCGCAGATCAGATGAGACGACAACAAAGTCGATCATTGAACTACGACCTAGGGTGTCCTGGTGCCAAGAGCACATATGGACACCCTTATGCCTGAACATGGTGTTCGTTATGGACAATCCATGACGAGCACAGAAGTCCAACAACAGAACACCACTCGGGTTCAGATCAGGGGGGCCGTTCCTCCCAACCACACCCCTCCAGGTCTCACTGTCATTGCCCACGTGAGCGTTGAAGATCTAATCCATCCAGCCAAAAGTCTGGGTTTTTCGAGACATGAACCAAGCCATCATGTAAGGCAGGCAGCCTGACCAGGTCCAGATTAGCCGCCGACGTCTTCCTTGTGTGTTGACAGACCAGGAACCAGCCGAATCCAAAAAGCAGGAACCAGTTATCATGAATCCAATTAAATATGCGTTAAGATCCACAGATGACAGCAGAGATAGACACATCATCAAGTCTTCCAAGTCGATGAGATATCCAGCTGTGTGCATGCCAACAGGGACAGTTGGCTCGCCTACAGCCTGTCTTCTTGTTGAAGAAATGTTATCAGTTGTGTTGAGGGACCAACTGACCAAATTGAAGTCCATAGTTATGATTCTGAAGATTTTGTAGAAGAGAGGCTCTCAGACAGTTTCACAGACAAGACAAAGCAAAAGCAAAGCGGAGACCGAGAGGAGACGTCCGCCCTTGAGAAGGATATAATTTAAATAAAAAACATTTAAAACCAGTTAGTTGGTCAGAAAAAAAAAACTAATTTAGAGATAATTAAATGTTAAACAAGCAAATATAAATATTTGAAATGTCATTTTTCATGTTTAATTTAAAAAAAAAATTAGGTTTTAGATTTTGTGATTTATTTAAAATAAACACTGTATAGTTTTTACTTCTAAACCCCAAACTTAAAACGAGTAAAAAATGTGTAAAAATAATTTATTATAAACAAAGTTGGTCTCAAACAGAAACGCCGCTGCGACTGACTGACACGTTAAAATAAATTAGATGGTTCTGATCCACGTCCAGAACCGGGCCGGCTGATAAAAACTCCTCCATGTTCTCCTGTAGACTGATTTAAAAAACTTGAACTAAAACAAATGAACCTGTTCTAATTAGTTTCATGTTCCACACGTTCTTGTTAAGAACAGATTTAGTTCTGGTCTCAGCAGAACCGGTTCAGGTTCAAAGGTCCAGTCTGCAGTTTGTCTCCATCGTCTCCATCGTCACTGTGGTTCATCTTTGAGGCGACGCTCCTGCTGCAGAGGAAACCATCGTTTTATTGATCTTTGACGAGAACCGCAAGAGTTCCTGCAGAACGCGCTCGTCTGCCACGTCAGAACAAATGGACCGGAGGTTCTGCCACGTCAGAACAAATGGACCGGAGGTTCTGCCACGTCAACAGGTCAGGGGTGATTTTTTTACTTTAAAATAGCAGCTGATGGAGGTCTCTGATTGGCTAATCGAGCTGACTGCTGTCAGCTCGTCTCCTGATTGGCTGACAGAGGTGACCTGCCGTCATCTCGTCTCCTGATTGGCTGACAGAGGTGACCTGCCGTCATCTCGTCTCCTGATTGGCCGTCAGAGGTTTTTGTCCCTTAGGGCTTCCTGTATCTGCTTGTTGAGCTCGGCGATGATCCGGTCTTCGTGCGTGTACACTCCCGTCCGCAGCAGCGTGTCTCTCTCCTCCAGCAGGCGGCTCAGGTGTTCCTCGGCGCTCTCGTTCAGGTTGGAACTGGGGGCGGGGTCTAATCGTTCTTCCTGCTTCTTCAACCTGAAGGTAAAACAGTTCATCACTGAGGAGTTTGTTTTAGTCTAAACACTGAAAATATTAAATTACATTTAGTTTCAGATTAGAAGCTGAAGCTCCTCATCTGTCCTCCAGGTGTTTTGAAGCTTCGTTAGCGCCGCTCTCAGGTGAGTAAACAATTCACCGTCGTCATTAATAAAATTAAAACTGGAACACTTCACAACCACAGCATGTAATCTTAGTAATCCTTGACTCTAGAATTAATCCAGGTCTAATCTGGGTCTGCTGTGAACTGCGCCTCATCACACCTGGACAGGTGTTGAAGAGAGTTCAGCACCTGTCCAGGTGTGATGAGGCGCAGTTTCTCATATCCTCATGTGTTCAGCTGAAACAAAATAATATTTGTTGTTCTGAGCTCAACGTTCACCGTTTTACATCTGAAACTCTCGAACACCGTTGCAGCCACTGATGTGAACAGGAAACAGGTGTGTTCTGTTGAAAACCAGATTATTTAATCCAGTTCCATCAGCTGATCTTAAATTTAAACGTTAAAGTTCTTGTTTCACGACTCGCACGAACGAAGCAGATTCTGAAAATCAGCTTCGATAAAAAGTTGTGAACGTCTGTGCAGAACGTTGATCTGTTGGAGCAGGACGTTCTCCTTCCTTCATGAGCATCCAGGTGGACTCACCTGTTCAGCTCGTTCCTGATGTCGTCCAGCTCCAGACGGTCCTGTCGGACCGCCTCCTTCTCCTCTGTTGCTAGGTAACGCAGCCTCATGGCCTCCAGCTCCGCCTGCTGCTTCTTCAGGCGCGCCATGGCGTTCTCTTGCTCCCGCTGAGAGAACACACAGACAATCAGACGTTAGCCCAGATGTTCAGAGAATGCCCAAATATTCATCCAGATGTTCAGAGAATGCCCAAATATTCATCCAGATGTTCAGAGAATGCCCAAATATTCATCCAGATGTTCAGAGAATGCCCAAATATTCATCCAGGTGTTCAGAGAATGCCCAAATATTCATCCAGATGTTCAGAGAATGTTCAAATATTCATCCAGATGTTCAGAGAATGCCCAAATATTCATCCAGATGTTCAGAGAATGCCCAAATATTCATCCAGATGTTCAGAGAATGCCCAAATATTCATCCAGATGTTCAGAGAATGTTCAAATATTCATCCAGATGTTCAGAGAATGCCCAAATATTCATCCAGATGTTCAGAGAATGCCCAAATATTCATCCAGATGTTCAGAGAATGCCCAAATATTCCTCAGAACCCTCAGATGTTCATAGGTGGTTCCCTGAAAGTCCAGAGGAAATCTAAACTTTCTCCAAACCTAAAGATGTTCTCTGAACATCTGGACATTTGGAGAATGTCCAGATGTTCAGAGAACCTTGAGACGTTCTCAGAACCCTCTAACGTTCTGGGAACCTCTGGTCTGATTGTTCTGATCCGAGAGACTCGGTGAAGAATTCATCTGGAATTGTCTCAAAGAAAAATGTTGCAGAACCTTGAAAGATTTCAGAAAAAAAAAAACCTTGTCAGGTTTCTGGGTCGTGGTTCTGTCAGCTGCTCAGACAGAACCAGACCCGGCTCAGTCCACTGGCTCATAAATCAGAGGAATATACAAATATAAATAAATGAATATAATATAATATATATACAGTATGTATATAAACTACAACAAACAATTTAATAACTGACTTTTATAAAACAAAGATAAACTTCAGACAGAACCCTTAATCCTCGTTAAATTAAAACTAAATGAATAAATAAAAACATTTTAAATTGACTGCAGGTCACGTTTTAGGGCCCGTTACTGTCAGAACCTCTTGATCGGATCAACAGACGATCACGGAACCAACCTTTAGCTGCTTGGTTAACAGACAGCCGACCCGGTCCAGATTGGGAAAACCAACATTTTCACACGCCGAGCAGCACCGGTGCTGTTGACTCAGGCCGGGCTCAGTGGACCCCGACCCGTCCGTTTTCAGGATAACGACAAGAACAAAGTCAAAGTCAAAGTCAACTTTATTGTCAGATCTGCAATATGTACTGTACAGGACATACACAGGACCGAAATTGCGTTTCTCTCAGTCCCTCGGTGCAACAGTAAACATCTAAACATTGAAACACTGAAACATATAATAATAGACATAAGCATAAAATAGTAAAACTAACACTGTCCTGAGTTTTTTTGCATAGTGGTATAAGAGTATGAAAATTTACACCAACTCTAAAACTAAAACATTAAACATTTAATGAACATAATACTGTCCTGAGTTTTTGCATACTAGTATAAAAAAAGAGTATAAAAAGTATAACTAAAATAAACTAAAGGTTTCTAGCATTGACATTTGCAAAGTGGCAAAGCAGCGTATGAGTTAATGTACACAGTATATGTATGAGGTAGTAGTTGATGTTGTTATAGAGGCAAAAAGTGGCATATGCAGTAAGGCACATTGGGCATCCCTAAATAAGACCGTTCAGAGCACACTGTATATGTACCAGCAGTGGTGTAGATATTAGAGTAGTGTAAATGTAAACAGTAGTAATTACATGTAAGCAGTAGTAATAAAAGTAAACAGTATTAATAAATGTAAACAGAGAATGTAAACAGTATTATGATTATAGGCAGTGATGTAATACAAACATTAGTGCAAGTATGAGAAGTAGTGCAAACTGTATGAGCACATGACCGAGAGTTTAGTGAATAACCCGTTTGATGACACAGAGTCCAGTGTTAAAATCTTTGTGTTGTGTGGTAATGTGTGAGAAAGTTTTAGTGTTAAGGCAGTTCAAATGGGAGGGGGGGCAGAGCAGGCAGAGTGTTTAGCATCCTGACTGCCTGATGAACAGAGCTGTCTCTCAGTCTGCTGGTTCGAGCCTGGAGACTCCTCAGTCTCCTCCCTGATGGCAGCAGTCTGAAGCAGCTGTGTAGTGGGTGTGTGGGATCACCTGCCATGCAGTGGGCTTTCCGAGTGAGGCGTTTGCTGTGTAAGTCCTGCAGTGAGGGGAAGGAGGTGCCGACGATCTTCTCAGCTGCTCTCACAATGCGCTGGAGGCTCTTGCGGCAGGATGCAGTACATGCACCAAACCACACAGTGATGCAGCTGGTCAGGACACTTTCTATGGCACCTCTGTAGAAGGTGCTCATGATGGGGGTTGAAGCTCCAGCCCTTTTCAGCTTGCGGAGAAAGTAGAGACGCTGGTGAGCCTTCTTTGCCAGTGCTGCAGTGTTCCTGCTCCAGGACAGGTCCTTTGAGACGTGCACTCCCAGGAACTTGGTGCTGTCTACTCTCTCCACTGCGGTGCTGTTGATGGTCAGAGGGGCATGTTGGGCATCCCTCTTCCTGAAGTCCACAACAATCTCCTTTGTCTTCTCCACGTTGAGAGTGAGATTGTTGTGTCCGCACCACAAGGCCAGGCGGCTCACCTCGTTCCTGTAGTCCGTCTCATCGTTGTTGCTGATGAGACCCACCACTGTTGTGTCGTCCGCAAACTTGATGAAGTGGTTGGAGCTGTACGATGGTGTGCAGTCGTGTGTTAGCAGGGTGAATAGAAGGGGGCTCAGCACACATCCTTGTGGGGCCCCTGTGTTCAATGTGATGGTGCTAGATGTGTTACTCCCGACCCGCACTGTCTGTGGTCTCCCGGTCAGGAAGTCTAGCAGCCAGTTACACATTGAGGTGTTCAGCCCCAGACTGTCCAGTTTAAGGATGAGCTGTTGGGGGATGATGGTGTTAAATGCCGAGCTGAAGTCGATGAACAACATTCTAACATAGGAGTCCTTCGTGTCCAGATGTGTGAGAGCTGTGTGAAGGGCAGAGGAGATGGCATCGTCGGTTGAGCGATTAGGTCGGTATGCAAATTGGAAGGGATCCAGGGAGTCAGGGAGGACAGATGTGATGCTTTTCATGACTAGCCGTTCAAAGCACTTCATCAGGATGGGGGTGAGTGCTACTGGGCGATAGTCATTGAGGCATGCGGGCGTTGCCTTCTTTGGGACAGGGATGATGGTGGTGGCTTTGAAACAGGTGGGGACGATGGCCTGGCTCAGTGAGATGTTAAAGATGTCCGTGAAGACCGCTGCGAGTTCCCCTGCACAGTCCTTCAGCACACGACCAGGTATGTTGTCAGGACCAGAGGCCTTCCGGGCGTTAATCTTGATGAATGATCGCCTTACGCTGTCTGAGGACAGCGTCAGCACCTGGCCATCAGGAGAGGGGGGGAGTTTATGTGCTGGTGTGCTGTTACTTGCCTCGAACCGAACAACAAACAGAACCAACGTTTCCTCGGCTGCCAAAGACAACCCGAGCCCGGTTCTGGAACAATCAGAGGACGAGGCGGTTCCGAGGCCTCAGAGTGAAAACTGAGACTCAGGATCCGAATCAGGTTCTGACAGACCCAGCTCTTTCAGCTCAGAACCGGTTTACAGATTTACCGTTAGCATCTCAGCTAACGGGGCTAACAGGAGCTCACTGGGTCAAAACAAGTAAAAGAATCTAAAATGAACTGGAACAGGTCCGTCCACTGGTTCTGGAGATATTTTACTAACAGACGGTGTGAAAAAATTATTTTGGTATAAAATACATTTCAAGTTTAACCATGATTCAGTAAAAACTGAACTCTGAATTTTATTCTTATTTTGAATTAAATAAACGTCACTTTTTGTAGTTTTGTATAAATCTGAGTTTTATGATAAAAAAACTTAGTTCACCTTTTTTAATTAATTGATTAAATCCATGTTCCATCATCATTAAAGGCCTCGCGTGCACATCGCCCATCGTTCAGCTCAGAGTTCAGACTCAAACTGTTTGACGAACATTTTAAAGTTGTCACTACAAACCGAGAACGTCGGCTGATGCGCAAGGCAGACGTTCTTCAGCTGACGTTCAACACAAACGTTCTTCGGCTAATGCTCAAGACAGACGTTCTTTGGCTCACGTTCTTTGGCTCACGTTCGAGAAAGATGTTCAAGATAGACGTCCTTCGGCTGACATTCAACACAGATGTTCTTTGGCTGACGTTCAACGTAGATGTTCTTCGGCTGACGTTCAACGCAGACGTTCTTCGGCTGGCGTTCAACGCAGGCGTCCTTCGGCTGACGTTCAACGCAGGCGTCCTTCGGCTGACGTTCAATGCAGACGTTCTTCGGCTGACGTTCAACGCAGGCGTTCTTCGGCTGACGTTCTTCGACTCATGTTCGAGATGGATGTTCAAGAAAGATTTGAGACAGACATCCTTCAGCTGATGTTCAAGATAGACGTCCTTCGGCTGATGTTCAAGATAGACGTCCTTCGGCTGATGTTCAAGACAGACATCCTTCGGCTGACGTTCTAGACAGATGTTCTTCGGCTGACGTTCAAGAGACGTTCTTCAGTAGACGTCCTTCGGCTGACGTTCAAGACAGACGTTCTTCGGCTGACGTTCAAGACAGGCGTTCTTCGGCTGACGTTCAACACAGGCGTTCTTCGGCTGACGTTCAACACAGGCGTTCTTCGGCTGACGTTCAACACAGGCGTTCTTCGGCTGACGTTCAACACAGGCGTTCTTCGGCTGACGTTCAACTCAGGCGTTCTTCACAGATGTTCTTCGGCTGATGCTCAAGACAGACGTTCTTCGGCTGACGTTCAACACAGACGTTCTTTGGCAGACGTTCTTCGGCTCATGTTCGAGATGGATGTTCAAGACAGATTTGGCCATTTCGGTGAGTTCAAGACGATTTAGACAGACATCCTTCGGCTGACGTTCAAGATAGACGTCCTTCGGCTGATGTTCAAGACAGACATCCTTCGGCTGACGTTCTAGACAGATGTTCTTCGGCTGATGTTCGAGACAGACGTCCTTCAGGGTTCCAACAGATTTACAGCAGCAGTTCTCAAACACTGAAACAACAAACTGGCTGAAACATGTAACAGGCGGAACTAAAGTAGCATCGCCTTGTTGCAGCCTGAACCTATTTTAGGGACGCACGAACAACAAATGTACCGATGACTAAATTTGTCACATTTGTTTGAAGAGTGGAGTTATCTTGTTAAAATCAAGGATTTTAATGGAGGGATGCTAAACCGAGTTAACTCTGTTTGAAAAACATCTGTTTATATTTAAACATCTGTCAAACATTTAATGTGTTGAAGCTCTACGTCAACCCAGCTGAGGTGAGTTCTCCTCCACCTTTAGAATTAAAGATTACAATACTTGAGTATTTCACACGTTGTTAATGTTTGGTTTTATTTTTAATTATTTGTTTTTCCTTTCTTCAAAGGTGGTGGGGGGGGGGGGGTGTCAGTGTGAACCACTGGGCTGCAGAAAACTACGGCAGCTCTCCTGGGACAAACTGCACGAGACATTTTAGAGACAGAAGTTGTTTTAGCTAATCAGACTTCCTGATTCCTTAAAGCATTAGCTGCTGCAGGTAAGATACTGACTAACATTATAATCCATTTACACGTTTAGTAAAAATCGGTTTTAATCTCATCTTTAATCTAAACAGGAAGTAAAAATCTGTTTTAATCTCATTTTTAATCTAAACAGGGAGTAAAAATCTGTTTTAATCTCATTTTTAATCTAAACAGGAAGTAAAAATCTGTTTTAATCTCATTTTTAATCTAAACAGGAAGTAAAAATCTGTTTTAATCTCATCTTTAATCTAAACAGGAAGTAAAAATCTGTTTTAATCTCATTTTTAATCTAAACAGGAAGTAAAAATATGTTGTAATCTCATTTTTAATATAAACAGGAAGTAAAAATCTGTTTTAATCTCATCTTTAATCTAAACAGGAAGTAAAAATCTGTTTTAATCTCATTTTTAATCTAAACAGGAAGTAAAAATCTGTTTTAATCTAATTTTTAATCTAAACAGGAAGTAAAAATCTGTTTTAATCTCATTTTTAATCTAAACAGGAAGTAAAAATCTGTTTTAATCTCATCTTTAATCTAAACAGGAAGTAAAACTCTGTTTTAATCTCATTTTTAATCTAAACAGGAAGTAAAAATCTGTTTTAATCTCATTTTTAATCTAAACAGGAAGTAAAAACCTGTTTTAATCTCATTTTTAATCTAAACAGGAAGTAAAAACCTGTTTTAATCTCATTTTTAATCTAAACAGGAAGTAAAAACCTGTTTTAATCTCATTTTTAATCTAAACAGGAAGTAAAAACCTGTTTTAATCTCATTTTTAATCTAAACAGGAAGTAAAAACCTGTTTTAATCTCATTTTTAATCTAAACAGGAAGTAAAAACCTGTTTTAATCTCATTTTTAATCTAAACAGGAAGTAAAAACCTGTTTTAATCTCATTTTTAATCTAAACAGGAAGTAAAAACCTGTTTTAATCTCATTTTTAATCTAAACAGGAAGTAAAAACCTGTTTTAATCTCATTTTTAATCTAAACAGGAAGTAAAAACCTGTTTTAATCTCATTTTTAATCTAAACAGGAAGTAAAAACCTGTTTTAATCTCATTTTTAATCTAAACAGGAAGTAAAAACCTGTTTTAATCTCATTTTTAATCTAAACAGGAAGTGACATGTTTCAGTTTCCTGTCATCTTTTGTTAAATGAACAGAAATAAACACTTTTCTTCTTTGTTTAAACAAGTTTTATGTTTATTCTGCTTGAAGAGGTCCGGCACCGCGAGCCGGGCCCCACTCGGACTTTAAAGGTTCTGACTGTACCCCCGGGCTCAGATCTTTCATCTCTTCAAGACAATATTTTTCCTGTGAGAAGAACAACTTCAGCTGCTTGTCCCAATATTTGGACTTCAGCACCGAGTGTTGGACCTGGACCCTCCGTCCTGTTTGGCTCGGGTTGGATCATAAAAATTCTTGTGTGAGGAATGATGGCCCGAGTGTTCAGACCCAAACGGCACGCCGTGAGCGGCGCTGAGAGCAGACGATAAATAGACGAGAGGAAACCCAAACGGGCCGCGGCGCACCGAGACAGATGGTACTGAAAACACGGGCCTGATCATTTGGTGAGAGGGAGACGTGGACAGATGATTAATGACTGGACCCGACCAGAACCAAAGCCTCAGAGCTGCAGAACTCTCTGCAGGGTTCTTATTAGACTGGACCCGACCAGAACCGAAGCCTCCAGAGCTGCAGAACTCTCTGCAGGGTTCTTATTAGACTGGACCCGACCAGAACCGAAGCCCTCAGAGCTGCAGAACTCTCTGCAGGGTTCTTATTAGACTGGACCCGACCAGAACCGAAGCATCCAGAGCTGCAGAACTCTCTGCAGGGTTCTTATTAGACTGGACCCGACCAGAACCGAAGCCCTCAGAGCTGCAGAACTCTCTGCAGGGTTCTTATTCTGTCTGGGGCTGAACACCTCAATGTGTAACTGGTTGCTAGACTTCCTGACCGGGAGACCACAGACAGTGCGGGTCGGGAGTAACACATCTAGCACCATCACATTGAACACAGGGGCCCCACAAGGATGTGTGCTGAGCCCCCTTCTATTCACCCTGCTAACACACGACTGCACACCATCGTACAGCTCCAACCACTTCATCAAGTTTGCGGACGACACAACAGTGGTGGGTCTCATCAGCAACAACGATGAGACGGACTACAGGAACGAGGTGAGCCGCCTGGCCTTGTGGTGCGGACACAACAATCTCACTCTCAACGTGGAGAAGACAAAGGAGATTGTTGTGGACTTCAGGAAGAAGGATGCCCAACATGCCCCTCTGACCATCAACAGCACCGCAGTGGAGAGAGTGGACAGCACCAAGTTCCTGGGAGTGCACGTCTCAAAGGACCTGTCCTGGAGCAGGAACACTGCAGCACTGGCAAAGAAGGCTCACCAGCGTCTCTACTTTCTCCGCAAGCTGAAAAGGGCTGGAGCTTCAACCCCCATCATGAGCACCTTCTACAGAGGTGCCATAGAAAGTGTCCTGACCAGCTGCATCACTGTGTGGTTTGGTGCATGTACTGCATCCTGCCGCAAGAGCCTCCAGCGCATTGTGAGAGCAGCTGAGAAGATCGTGGGCACCTCCTTGCCCTCACTGCAGGACTTACACAGCAAACGCCTCACTCGGAAAGCCCACTGCATGGCAGGTGATCCCACACACCCACTACACAGCTGCTTCAGACTGCTGCCATCAGGGAGGAGACTGAGGAGTCTCCAGGCTCGAACCAGCAGACTGAGAGACAGCTCTGTTCATCAGGCAGTCAGGATGCTAAACACTCTGCCTGCTCTGCCCCCCCTCCCATTTGAACTGCCTTAACACTAAAACTTTCTCACACATTACCACACAACACAAAGATTTTAACACTGGACTCTGTGTCATCAAACGGGTTATTCACTAAACTCTCGGTCATGTGCTCATACAGTTTGCACTACTTCTCATACTTGCACTAATGTTTGTATTACATCACTGCCTATAGTCATAATACTGTTTACATTCTCTGTTTACATTTATTAATACTGTTTACTTTTATTACTACTGCTTACATTTAATTACTACTGTTTACATTTACACTACTCTAATATCTACACCACTGCTGATACATATACAGTGTGCTCTGAACGGTCTTATTTAGGGATGCCCAATGTGCCTTACTGCATATGCCACTTTTTGCCTCTATAACAACATCAACTACTACCTCATACATATACTGTGTACATTAACTCATACGCTGCTTTGCCACTTTGCAAATGTCAATGCTAGAAACCTTTAGTTTATTTTAGTTATACTTTTTATACTCTTTTTTTTATACTAGTATGCAAAAACTCAGGACAGTATTATGTTCATTAAATGTTTAATGTTTTAGTTTTAGTTTTAGAGTTGGTGTAAATTTTCATACTCTTATACCACTATGCAAAAACTCAGGACAGTGTTAGTTTTACTATTTTATGCTTATGTCTATTATTATATGTTTCAGTGTTTCAATGTTTAGATGTTTACTGTTGCACCGAGGGACTGAGAGAAACGCAATTTCGGTCCTGTGTATGTCCTGTACAGTACATATTGCAGATCTGACAATAAAGTTGACTTTGACTTTGACTTATTAGACTGGACCCGACCAGAACCGAAGCCCTCAGAGCTGCAGAACTCTCTGCAGGGTTCTGTCCATACAGACACTGAAACCGACCAGAACCCTGCAGGAGCTACACTGGGCCTGAAGGTGGCGCTGAAAATACACAGAACCTGCAGACTGTCAACACAAGAACCAGAACCGAATCCTCCCCGTGGACTGAAGACGGATCAGAACCTTTGTGTCACATCAAACTACTGCTGACTGGGAGACGGGTCGGTCCAAACACGAGGACATGATGATGGACCCAATTTTAAACTTTTTTCATTTTATTGTAATTAGTTTAAACAGAAAGCTGCAGAATCGAACCAGAACCAGAACCAGCAGCTGATCAAAGATTTGGGTCACGTCACCTTCAGACTGAAGCCGGTTCTGTTCAGGTCCGTCTCACGACCCGTGGACAGATTTAAGAAAACCCAACTTTTGGAGTCAGACTATTTCAAAATGGCCTCCACAGCTAATCACCGTTCTGGTGTCAGTCAGTACTGGGTTTGGTTCTGGTGTCAGTCAGTACTGGGTTTGGTTCTGGTGTCAGTCGGTACTGGGTTTGGTTCTGGTGTCAGTCGGTACTGGGTTTGGTTCTGGTGTCAGTCGGTACTGGGTTTGGTTCTGGTGTCAGTCGGTCCTGGGTTTGGTTCTGGTGTCGTGTTCTGGTCCAGTTTAAACCATTTATTCTCACATGTTGTAGTCTGAGCTCTGTATGAAGCGGGTCGCACCTTATACTAGAACCTGAGCGGTACCAGAACCTGAGCGGTACCAGAACTTGAGCGGTACCAGAACCTGAGCGGTACCAGAACCTGAGCGGTACCAGAACCTGAGCAATACTAGAACCTGAGCAATACTAGAACCTGAGCAATACATAGTTCCCACACACGTGACTAGAATTCTAGAATTCTGGAATTTCCGCCATTTTAGTAGGATAAACCGACGCGAGCAACCAGAGCTACTCTTGACCAAGGCGCTGTGGTTGGAGTTGAGTTGGAGGAATAAATGTCAGACGAAGCGGTACTGCCCCCTGGTGGAGAAGGGCAACAAGTTGTGAGTTGGAGAAATAAATCATGTCAGACGAAGCGGTATTGCCCCCTGGTGGAGAAGGGCAAAAAGTTGTCACGAAGAAGTTACTCTGAGTGTCCACAACGGAGCAGATTCGCAGCTTTAAATTCATGGATGGATGCTTAAGATCCAGTAACAGAGTTGTGAAGGACGTCCAGAGCTCGTCATTGCTGTCTTCATGTTAATAACAGTTCTGGTGAATGGCAGAGTAAGTGATTACACGTAGATGTGACGTCCCTCGTAGCTATAGCAGCTAAGCTAGCTCTTTGCTAATGGTGTTGTTTACTGCGTGCTAAGCTACGTAGCTTGAGCTACAGTAAATATAACCGATTTTTAACATAACAAAGAATAGCTTAGCTAATGTAACTTGTGCCACAGTAAATATCAGCCATGTGTACTTTAGTAAAAGCTACATCGGCTATGCTAATCTGTGCTACTTTTTTATTTTTTTATCTGTGCTACTTTAAAGCATAGATATTAAAGATCGTTGCTTCAGCTTAACTGATGAGCTTGTTAGTAAGGATGGCTGATATTTCTCACATTACATTATTTATTTAGCCTATGACTGCCTTTCATACTTAAATTAGTGTTAACAAAATAAATTATTTATAATTATTTCTCAGTCATAGTATTAACGTTTCTCAGTAAATGTCAGATATTTATTTTCCACTGTGATTTGCCTTTGTTAATAAAGTTAGTGGTGAAAAGTTACAATTTGGTAACTCCTTTTACCGTAATCCATTAGTTAAATATTGCTTTAAACCCTGAAAGCATTTTGTTTTCTCTTTCTGTGTAAGATGCTGAGTCCCAGGAGATCGATGAAGCTGGATGGATGAAAGATGGATGAATCTGCTTTTCAAATACATTTGGTGTTGCTGTGAAAACACACATTGCTAAATGAACGTGTGCTTACCTTTAGTTTGAATAAAACAGTTGTACCAAGTTTCACCTTGTTTATTTCAATAATTAAGTTGTTGTTTAATGTCCAATAATGAGAAGTTCTACTGCACATAAATAAAACCTACATGTAGTGATTGTTCTTAATTGGCAACTTAACTTACCAGTTTAGTGTTAATTATTAACATGTACAAAACATAAAAACATGCATGTTCCTGTTCATCCTCCAGTAGTAGACTGATAAAGTTCAGAATAAAAGCTATAATTATAAATTCAAAACAATTTAAACTGAATACAATATGAGAACTGTGGGTGATTTTATATATTTTAATGAAATGATTAATCAAAACACTCTTCAACAAGAAACGATGCATCCGAGCGCAGTTTCTGATTTTAAACAAATGAACAGATTTCTCATCATGTGGGACCATCCGACTGGAGCAGCCAACCCCTCCGGATCTGAGACTGGACCCGGGTCTACGAACTATTCACTCATCTGTACCTTAAAAAAATGAAAAGATTAGTAAACATTGTCATTTTTTGCATCACAAAGTTTAAAATAAGACTCCAAGTTTGCTACTCAAAGTATAAAAAATAAATACAGTTGCACCTAACAGCTATCGTACCGGTAAGTGTGGCTGTCAACTTCAGTGTGGGGTTCTGGTCACGAGTGACGGAAGAATGGAGCGTGAGCTTGACAGACGGATTGGTGCAGCATTTGCAGTATTAAGAACCTGTTAATGACCAGATCATTTTTATTATGTCTTGAAACATTAAAGCCTGAAATGGACTGAAAGAGGGTGGACATTTTTTAAACAACTAACACATTGTGTACCTAAAATGTCATTTCCTCCAGGATGACTGGCAGCTAGTTTGCAGAGCTGCAGCAGACTCAGGACCAGCTTCAGTAACACCCTATCAGTAGGATTAGCTGCAGAGGACAAAAAGAAAAAAAGTTTTTATATACAACAGGTTTTTATTCATGCAAAGTTTGTTTTTGTGGAATCACACCGTGACATTTTCTGAGCAGCTCTCGGATCTGCTCTTTGTTGTGAGTTTTGCTTGTTGCATTACCTGTCTCAGTTTGAGACAGTTTATCTGTCATTAACGTGTGTGTATCAGCCTGATGTCACAGGGTAAATAAAGGTTCAAAATAAATCATTAACAAGCAGCTTCCTAACAACAAAGAGTCTAGGATAAACACGGGTGGGACACCTTGTTCCCGTGAGTGTTACGAAGTGGAGGTTAGCATTAGCATAGCGTTGCTAAGCTAACGTCAGTAACAGACAGTAACAGAAGAGCAAGAAAC
>JBBPBX010068901.1:0-19001 GCA_038048925.1 Garcialebias charrua
TTAGGCCCATCTCTAAGCTTCCCCTCCTGTCAAAAATCTTGGAAAAAATTGTTTATGCTCAGTTAAAATCCTTCTTGGATGCACATAACATCATGGATGTGTTCCAGTCTGGATTTAAAACTCTCCATAGCACAGAGTCAGCTTTGTTGAGAGTTTTTAATGACATCCTCCTGGCATGTGACTCGGGCGATCATGTGATCCTTGTGTTGCTGGATTTAACTGCTGCGTTCGACACAGTGGACCACAGCATTTTACTATCACGCCTACAGCACCAAGTAGGCATTGGTGGGACTGCTCTGGAGTGGTTGGGGTCCTATTTGGCTGACAGAACATTTTCTGTAAAACTTGCTGGGTTTGAATCATTTTCTGCTCCTTTGTCATGTGGCGTACCTCAGGGATCAATTTTAGGGCCATTGCTTTTTTCTTTATATCTGCTTCCTCTAGGATCGATTTTTAGAAAACACGGCATATCATTTCACTGCTACGCTGATGATTGCCAAATCTATGTGCCTTTGAAGCGGGTTGATGCCTGGTCCATTAAACCTCTTTTATCGTGTCTCGAGGATCTTAAAGCTTGGATGGCCCTAAACTTCCTGCATTTTAATGAAAAAAAGACTGAGGTACTTGTTTTTGGACCTAGTGGAGCTTGTTCGAGCCCTCCAGTTGATTTAGACCCCCTGACAATTTATGTAAAATCTACCATTACAAACCTTGGTTTTAAGATGGACAGTGATTTTAAGCTCGAGAGTCAAATAAGGGCCACTGTAAAATCTGGTTTTTATCACCTGAGAAAAATAGCAAAGGTAAAATCTATTCTCTCACGGCAACAGTTAGAAACAGTAATTCATGCCTTCATTTCATCACGGCTGGATTACTGTAATTCTCTTTATCTTGGAGTCAGCCAGTCCTCACTTGCACGTCTGCAGCTGGTGCAAAATGCTGCTGCACGTCTTTTAACCGGAACACGTAAAAGAGAGCACATCACACCTGTCCTGGCTTCTCTCCACTGGCTGCCCGTGTATTTTAGAGTTCATTTTAAAATTCTCTTGTTTGTTTTTAAGGTTTTAAACAACCTTGCCCCCCCTTATTTGGCAGAGCTTCTACACCATTACACTCCATCCCGGTCACTCAGGTCTGCTGACCAGCTGCTCCTGGTCATTCCACGGAGTAAGAGGAAGCTTCGAGGAGACAGGGCCTTCTCTGTTGGTGGCCCCGAGTTATGGAATGCTCTGCCTTTACACATTCGACAAGCTCCCTCACTGTCCATTTTTAAAACACGTTTAAAAACGCATCTATACTCATTGGCCTTCAACCCAACTGAGACTTGATTTTACTTCATGTTTATTGATTTTATCTGTTTAACTTGTCATTTTATTGTATTTTAAAGGGAAATTTTAGTTCACTGTGTATTAGTTTGGTGGTCAGCGCTTTGTTTCAGCTGTGGCTGTGTTAAAGCGCTTTACAAATAAAGTTGATGATGATGATGATGATGATCTCCGAATCCAGTTCAAAGTGCTCCTGTGTGTCTACAAATCGCTGAACAGTCTCGCTCCCCCATCTCTCTGATTTGCTACACCGTATGTCCCACCACATGCTCTGAGGTCAGCGGACCCGTTACTTCTAACAGTTCCAGGAACTCGTCTTAAGCTCAGAGGTGACAGGGCCTTCTCTGTAGCAGGCCCAAGACTATGGAACGAGTTACCTCTGCTCGTCAGACAGGCCCCCTCCCTCTCGGTTTTCAAATCCTGTTTAAAGACCTACTACTATTCCATTGCTTTCAGAGTCAGTGAGAGAGTCAGATAATCTTTATTGTCATTTGCACCGCATATGGCACATGTGATGAAACGAGATTATGTACACAGGGTCCCAGTAACATTCGACACCAACACCAGATTTTAACACCAGATGATCTGTGTTTGGTCGTTATATTTATCATCTGCGACAATTTTATGTCTATGTTCTGTTTTTACTCTCGTTCCAGAGTCTTGGGCCTGCTGTGGCCGTGGCGTAGTGGTAATGGCAGTCATCCCCCGATCTGAAGGCTGGAGGTTCGAATCCCAGTTCCCCACACCATGTGTCGTTGTGTCCCTGGGCGACACTTAACCCCGAGTTGCTCCCGGTAGGTCTGGATGGGCCTTGCATGGCAGTCTGCCGCTACCGGTGTATGAATGTGTGTATGAATGGGTGGATGGTTGGTATTGTAAAGCGCTTTGGGGCCCCTGATAGGGTGCTGGAAAGCGCTATATAAATAAGCTCCATTTACCATTTACCATTTTGTATGTTGCCTATGTGTTGCCTGTTGTTTGTTTGTTTGTTCAGCACTTTGGTTGGCCTTGTCGTTGTTTTAAGTGCTCTATAAATAAAATGGTATGGCATGGTATGGTACAAAGTATATTGATGCTTTATTTCTTTATATGAAGAGCTGTCTGCATAGTTTATAGATTTATCTTTTTTTTTAAGATGGTAAAAACTGAAACATTTCCCCCCTTTACAATAATCTGATCATTTTCTTTAATAAATGTTAATCATTAGATTTTTCTTGTTTTGTTTTTGCTTTATATTCTCAACGTTGCTGGCCACAAAAGCCCCTTCCAGCAAACCTAAAGTGGCCCATGGGCCACCAGTTGATAACCACAGTTGTAGCATGTTGTTACAGCCCTGGACATGTTTAATGTAGTGAACGAAGGTGAAAAATGGCTCTTTTGATCGTAAAGGTTACAGACCTCTGCACTATGAGAAGGTGCTATTTATAAGACTGAGTTGAATACAGCACCTCAGACTGAAGAAGTCTTTCGAATGAAAGACAAAAAAATTCTACACTTTTTGTATTTGTTTGTTTGTTTTTATTTTTTTATTTTTTAGAACATCCAGAGGACCTAATTTAAGGTTCTTAGATTTTTCTACCTAGATTATTGAGCATGCATCAGGATAGTTTTCTCCTAGTTTTTTTCCTTCTAATTAATAGCTCCCTACAGTGATATAATATATATCATATAATATGATAGAATATCTATATAACAGTACCCTGCCTCCGCTTGGGGCGGGGTATTGCTGGCTTCTGTGAAACGTAGACTGTTAGAGAATTCAAACATTGATCATTTAAAACTTGTTACTTTAATGTATTCTGATGAATCATTAACCAGTTTGCTTTCCTAAAATTCTTTCTGTATGAAACAAAACATCTCTAAAGAACACAACTTGTTGCTTCCTGTACACAGAACAAAAACACTGATTAGGCCAGCTCATGTTTTAATCACAGATAAGGTTTTGACATTACGTTATTGTTTGTTTTGACACTGCCACATTTTCCATGTGCTATATGAAACTGTCTTCCTGTTACTCATCATTGTCATACTCGAGAGAATAAAAACCCAGCACACACTTTCCAATTCGGATTTGATCTCAAACAGTTTTGAAACATGTTTCAAAGTGTCTTGAGGTGATCTACCATTTTCAAAGTCTGCTGCTCTGAAAATCAATTCTTGTCTCTCTTCTTGTGTGGTTCATGTTTAAGGTGAAGGTGTTTAAAAATCCTCCATCATTGGTTCCCTGACCGGGATTTTCCGCTTACCTGTCTCCGGTGGACCCAGAGGACGGACGCACTACTAGCCCATGCACGACAGTTTCAAAAGTCTGGTAAGGGTGGACGTTTTACCCCGCCAGGCCAGCGTTCTTTAGTTCTGATTCTCTGGCCATCGACAGGACGGTTTGACGGAAGATCCAGTCGAATACCACACGAACCTGCAAGGAGTGAGTACATATTATTGCTTCATACGGCGGAAAGTACATGTTATTGCTTCGTACGGCGGGAAGTACGTTAAATTGCTTTGTACGACGTGGTAGTACTGTTTTGGTTTGCTTGGCACAGCAAGAAGTGCTGTAAATTGCTTTGTACAACTAGAAAGTACTGGTTTGATTTGATTAGCACAGAGTTCAGGTGCTGTTGCCTTAATGGTCATGATACCGGTGAAGCAGCTCAGTCGTCTTTGGGAAAACATTGGGCCAGAGTGCGTGGTGACTACACTGGCAGGGGAAATGATGGGGCCCCCTCCCCTATGATGTAACAACCCCAAACCACCTAACTGGATGTTACAAGCAACAGTGGGATGCTCTTTGTGGTAGAGTGTGCACCGTTTTCAAACGAAAAGCTGATTATGCTGCACTCTCTGCAATCAAACAAAAACAAGGGGAAGATGTCGATGATTTTAAAATAAGATATGAAAAGGATTTCAAAATTAATAGTGGTATCGATTACACTGACGAGCTAACATCAGCTTATCAGCAACAGCTGAAGAACGGTCTACTACAATCTTGTACTCCAAACATTTCAGGTTGGATAAAGAAACACTTTGTAGAACTGGACACTTGTACTGTTGAGGTTTTTATGCAATGGGCACGTCATGCTAAGAAAGTGCTGAAAAAGAAAACAGGAGATAACCCTGACAACAAAACAAACGTGTTTTACAGTAATGACCCAGACTCAGAAATATATTGCAATGCTCCTATGACTAACAGCAACAGAGGGAGACACATGAGACCAAGAGGCCATGGTTTTAACAGATACATACCACAGTATGACCGTCCCCGACAATATCGTCCTGCCACCTGCTGGAGGTGTGGCGAGTTCGGACATGAAAGACGTGACTGCCAGAAAGATTTAGATCATCCAAACAGAGGAGAATTTGCTCACAGAGAAGCATTTCCTATGACAAGAAACCGCTCCGATAACAGGGACGGTTATAATGCATGGCTAGTTGATAACACTCCCAACTCCAGCTCTGTCGAAGAACAGGAAGTTGTGAATATTTGTTCAGCTTTGGATTTATTGAATCCTTTGAAAGAAAGACCTTATATAACGCTTAAAGTCAACTCAGTTTATGTGGATTTTCTTTGCGATACAGGTGCATGTAAAACAGTTTTAAAAACCAGTGTTCCTGGTCTGAAACCATCACAAAACTCCATCTGGGTAAAATCAGCAGATGGCCTGACCAATAGACAAAGCATTTCCAAACTGGTGTACTTCACAGATGAAGAAACCGGTTTTTGCATTTCAGCAAATATTGTAACATCACCTGACTGTCCCGTACATTTACTGGGCAAAGATTTACTGACAAAACTGGCCATTGCAATCATTCCCGTCAAGGACGGAATGAGAGCCACAAGATTGGACAAAACTCAGATTTATGCAAATCAAAGCCTGATCGATGTTTACTGCTCACATGACCTGGGTTCAACTGACAATCTAACAGCTGTTTCCTTTTTGATGCAGGAATTAGGTAATGTGCTGACAAAGAAGGAGGATGAACTGCATCTGAGCCAATTACAATTAGACATGAGTTTTCTCTCAGAACGTGATGAAACTGACCTGAAACATTTACCTAACACATTGTGGTCTTTAGGACCTTCTGAAGCTGGTTTGTTAAACTTCATCCTGATGAGCTTAAACAATGATGACATGATAAATAAAACAGTCCTTCTAGACATGCAGAAAGCTGCACCTAGACAAGAAAAGCAGATGTGGGAAACTAAAAGTGCACTGCTTAATACTTATGGTTTGTATATGAGAATCACTCTGTACTCTGTTAGGACAAGAGCATGTTACATAGTGAACGGCTGGTGTCAGAAGTGGGATATCACTAATCTGCTGAGATCTGAACACCTCCATGACTACAGCACCAATCTATGGTGGCAACTGATGAACAAAACTGCTTATGAAGGGAAAACTACCAACTGCTATGTCTGTGCTCATCTACCCTATGCCACCCACAATTCAGGTTTGCAACCTGCTACTGTGCACACAGACCAACAAGCGTTCCTGTATGGACTAAGCACCAGTGGTGGGCAACGCTAATCCAAAAATTAGTTCCGCTATTTCTAAAGCACTAATTTATTTATTTAGGTCCGCAATTTCAAAAGCACTAATGTCTTATGAAAATTAGGGGAAGCTAATTCTAATCCGCTAATTAAATTCAACAATTGGTAGCAGCAAGTTATGCAATATTTGCACTACACTGCCAACTAGCGGTGCATGAACTGTTATACAGTAAGTTGTTTGAGTTTCAGAGTATTTAGTTTGGTTCTCTTCAACAGGTTTGACAAGGACAAAATGTACCCATTCCAAAGTCTGTTAGCTAAACTGCTGACATATTTGGCTGTTTTTTTTTTCTTCTTTTGTTACTTTTAGTACCACTAGATCGCATGTGTCAAACTCAAGGCCCGTGGGCCAAATCCGGCCTACCATAACCGTTTCTGTGGCTCTCTACACCCTAGAACTTCAAGATAACAGTTGTAAGCATGTTGTTCTCAGGTGATGGGTCCCCATCCCTACACTCCCTGGTCTCTCTGTTAATTGTCTTGCTTATCTCCTCCATTTTGTTGTCCAGGTGTTTGTGATTGTCATGCTGTGTGTTCATGTACCTGTATATAAAGTCAGGGATTTTTTAATTGATAAAGCTCTGTATATGTTGTATAACACAATCATTGTTCCACATTTAATCTATTGTATTGAGGTTTGGGGAAAAGCGTGCAAAACAATTACAAAGCCTGTTTTTATTTTACAAAAGAGAGCTGTAAGAGTAATCACCAGAAAACATTTCAGTCACCCATCAAACACCTTGTTTCTTCAGCTAAATTTATTGAAATTCCAGGAATTGGTAGAATATAGTATTTTATCAGTTATGTATAGGGCTCATAATAACACATTACCTTTAAATATCCAAAGAAATTTAGACAAAGTTATTACAATCTTAAAGGGACAGATATTCATCAAACCACAATTCAGAACCAGCTTAAAGGGACGGTCTACCTCAATTCAGGGAGTTGGATTGTGGAATGTTCTGGAGAGTGATGTTAAAAATGCAAAATCAATTCATTCATTCAACCTTTATTTATACAGGCTAGCCTCGTTGAGTCACGGGGACTCATTTACAAGAGGGACCTGTCTCACTCACACCAAACAACCATCCACTCTCACACTCACACCTAGGGTCAATTTAGAGTCACCAATCAGCCTAACAAGCATGTTTTTTGGTCTGTGGGAGGAAACCGGAGTACCCGGAGGAAACCCACGCATGCACGGGGAGAACATGCAAACTCCACCCAGAAAGGCCCCGGACCGGGATTTGAACCGGCAACCTTCTCGCTGAGAGGCAGCAGCTCTACCAGTTGTGCCACCGTGCTGCCCAATGTATACATTTAAGAAAAAGGTCGAAAAGGACTTGCTCAAAAACTATATATGATGTAGCTTAGTGTGTTTGTGTACAGTATTACAGTTAGATAAATTAGTAGATTTATTCATTTTGTGATGTAGTTTGAAGGTTATCATTGGTTGAACAAACTGTGAAATAAATAAGGGGCAGATATAATAAGATTTCATCTTCTTTCTGCTCCTTTCATTTTATCCTACTTGTATTCTTCTATCTGATGAAACTGTTTTGTATTGTTCTTTTAAAATGAATGAATAAACATCAAATCAAATCAAATCAACGGCCCAGTCAGAGTCCAGAACCTGAACCTGAAACCTTCAGAGAGCTGAGCAGAAACCTCAAAGAACTGAAGCAACAATGGAAAGAAGAGTGGGTCAGAACTCCTCCAGAACCAGGAGAGAGACTGATGAAGTCCTGCAGACTGATGAAGTCAGAGAACCACAGAGGATTCTGCTGCTGAAGGAGGTTCTGTTGGGTCAGAGGCACAAGCTGAGGTTAAATTTTAATGATTTTAGAACTTGTTAAAGATCATCCATCCAGCTAACTGTCTATCCATCCATCCATTCAGCTAAAAGTCTATTCATCCTTGTATCTGATGAAACTGTTTTGTATTGTTCTTTTAAAATGAATGAATGAACATCAAATCAAATCAAAAATAAGTCTGTATCTCTGTGTTTATCATTGTCCTGGCATTGTCTCCTCCTGTTGCCTCTGTCTCCTGAGTTCCTTGTGATTCCCTGAGTATGTAAGTTTGCTGCCTTGCGGACGCCATTTTGAAGAGTCCTAATGGTGAACTACTTTTTTAAATCCAGCAGATTTGACCATTTCGTGAAACTCTCAAGCTCAGAAAAACTTGTGCTATAACGTCAGCTATGAAATATATTTTTTCTCAGCAAAGAAATAATTGTTTTACCGTGTTTTGTTGTAAAATCCTGGCTTCTTTGGCCGTCGCGGACGCCATTTTGAAGAGTGCTAATGTGGCGAAATTCTATTTTTAAATCCAGACGCGTCGCGTAGGCCCTGAGAAACATCCATAAGTTCACCCTCCATGTTAAAAAGTCTTCGTCTGACTCTTCGAAAACAAGCAATAAGGCTGCAGAGTAACACACTGGCTGCTAACTGCTATAGAGAGAGCACACACCAAGAGACTGAGGGGGACGCTTTTTTGTGACGGACCACATCCGGCGCTGCTCGTAAATACGTTATTTCGTTTTTACTGATAGATAATTAGTTATTAGCGGTACTGCATTTTAAATAAAAATAGCATAAATCCGCTTATGAATTATAAAACTTAGTCAATCCGCTGTAAAGCTAACAGATTATTTAGCTACGCTACAAGCGGATTAGCGCAACAGCGCTACCTAGCGGTCGGAAGCCCACCACTGCTAAGCACCCATCCAGGAACAGGCAGCTGGGTAAGACGAGACTACACGAAACCACTGTCTGATGAAGTGAAGGGTATGCACACAGACCTACACAGACAATTAACCATGGTGACTATGGGATACAACTTCATGTCAAATTGCAGCGTCACCTCAAATGTCATGCCTCTACCCCAGACGCCCATCAAACTGCTTGAACTGATCACCATGACACATCTGCCGCCAAGCGTTTTGGGACTCTGTGTTTTCAACAATGGAACCATCCCAGTGGGCCTGGGGCCTCATGTATCAACGGTGCGTATGCACAAAAACCTTGCGTACGCCATTTTCCACGCAAAACTCCGTATGTATCAAAACAGAACTGAACGTGGAAATGTGCGCAGCTCCACTGCAACTCCAAGGCTGGCGTACGCACGTTTCTGTGGTTTTGGTTCCATTGGCGACACCTAGAGGTGATTCTGAGAAACTGTTCATGATGTGAAAATCATTATTGTTCACACCAAACACACATGATTAACAATTATTACATCCACATGGACGCAATTAGAATATAACTATTCTATGATTTGGTTAATTATAACATTTTGTTGCTTATGTATAAGGCACATAAAGGCATGTTGCCTGACAATATTCAAACACATTTTGTTAAAAGAGAGAGTGTATATTTTCTTAAAGGAATTGAGATGTTTGTGAAGCCTTATTTTAGTAGTAGTTTGAAGGAACGATCCACAATAATTCAGGGAATAGGATTGTGGAATGGTTTGGAAGATACTGTTAAGAATGCCAGATCACTGTGTACATTTAAGAGACTGATAAAGACGAGTTTCTTGGAAGAATATGGGAATCGTTAATACATATATCTACTTAAGTTGTTGTCTGATTTGATTAAGATGTTTGAGTTTTTATGTTTTTAATTTAGCTAGATTGTTATTTTCTTTTTGAAATAAAATTTTATATATATAATTTGATTTACATTAGAATTGAGTAAAAAGGGGCAGTTTTCATAAGACTAGTTCTTCTTCTGCCACCTTTCATTTTATTTAATTTACTTTTTGTTATTGTATTGTATGTATAATTGTCATGTTTTTAAATGAAATGAATAAATTTTCAAAAAAATAAAAAAAATAAAAAAATAACCTGCAAAAGATATAAAAAACAGAAAGACTGAATAGTCTTGCACAGCTTCAATTCTTGTTTTTTGGTTATTTTTAGCTGTTTTAGCAGTTGAAAAACGTGATGCATGATGGGACAAGACGACATTCCTCTGGTGCAAGGCATATTTAAATGAATTTGCATATTTATATGGAGGCGTGTCAAAGGCGGAGTCGGCCACTCTCTCATGTGCGCTCAATTCCACGTTGATTGTGATGTACAAAAGCAATGTGCGTGGTATTCCGGCGTACGCACAGTTTGATACATCTGGATTTTTTTGTGCGTACGCTGTTTTCTGGATTTGACCGTACGTCACTTTTCAGTAAGACGTCCAGGCAAGTATTTGTACATGAGGCCCCTGGTACCTTGGAACTTATGTGACAAAGTGTATTCATTCTGTGATGTCACGTATCCACGTACAAATGCACTGAACTATGTACATTGCGTTTTCTGTAAAGCAGGACTGCATTATGAAAACGCCAACTGTTTTGAGTCAGGAGATGTCATCGATTGCACACACCTCCTTGAACAAAGGACTTTCAAAATCAGCAAGCCAACAAGAGGACGACAAGAAACCACCCACTGCAGCATTGCAGTGCCAGGTGACAAAGGCTGTTGTATTTTAACTGACTAGTATTTCTTGTGTGGACACAAGGCCTATACAGCATTGCCACCTAATTGGGGGGGGCTTTGTGCTTTGGTCCCCCTATCCAACATGATGCTTGTGTAGTGGGCATGACCGTGCCCGTTCTGATACACCTGTGTATTTTTGAACTGTTCCAGAGATGACCTTTACTGACCTCTCAGTAAAACAAGACATTTACTACAAATTATTCCATTAGTTGTAATCTGAGAACATAGTCACCAAAAGAGACTATTTCTATCTTTGATTTTATTCTAATGTAATCAAAAGAATAACTTTTGTCATTTTCATGATATATGTTATATGCTGTTATTCTTTAAATGTGAAACATTAATGTGTCATTTCTGCAAATGAAAAGGTGTCAAAGTTCAGATAAAATGTCAAACTGACTTACACAGAAGTTGTTTTTGTTGAGTTTCAGCTAAAACTCTAACTAGCGTCTGAAAGTCTTCTCACTCAGATACTTTTCCTAAACAATTTCCCTCTGCTCTGAATTTCACCTTGAATCGTGATAACAAGTGAACTGCTCGACTGGTTCTTTTTGGACCAATGGGAAAGAGACAAGTCCTCTCTTTCTCAGATCTTCAACTAAGTTCTAAGCTTTTGCTGGAACGAGGAAGTCTGCTGGTGTAAGCCTCAGGATGAGGTCTTCCCAAAAGAACTGAATGAACTTCAGTCAAACGCTAAGGACAGTCATTCAGTTAAGGACTAATAACATGTTGTTATGAGTCCACTTCGAACGAGCGTAAGCTCAAAACTTTGTTTATTCCTTCCTGGAATAAGTTATCTTGAGCCAGGGGCCAGGAGCTGACGCATTTTCTGATGACCAACGCGAAACCAGGAGACGTTGGAAGGTAAACGTAATAACCAGCTCAGATGTACTGGCCCCCGCAAGGAACCCGTGCATCTGAAAAGCTACAAGGTCTTCTCTTACCAGGCTGTCGTCAAAAGGTAAAGAGCTGTTTACAAACGTACCTGGGGTTTAGCAGACGTCGGATGGAAAGTGTCATTTCTGGTTACACTCAAGATAAATAACTTCCTCCTTTAACCTCTCCTTCTTAAATTTCTCCATCTCCATTTCTAAGCTGGTAACTATTTTTAAGCTAAGACTGAGCCACAGACTAAGTATAATGACATCCTGTATTTATGTCTGTTGTTACAATTTAAATGTGCTGACGTATTAAATTGAAAGAAAGTGAAATCATGTCAATCAAGTGTAATGGTGTTAATTTAGTTGATTTATTCTAAATAAATGGTAGTGTCTTTGGCACACCCAACTAAGTTAACGTTTCCCTTGTCACTCTATGGCTTCTGTTTTACTTATCCATCATAAAGATCACAGAAATATTGGGTAAACGGAAAAAGAAAAGAATCTGCGAAATTACTATTCAATCTGAATAAGTAAATTACTTAAGGTAAAGAGGTCAGTATTAATATTGACCTCCTAAAATCCTTTACATCTGGGTGTCACCGTATGTGTTTAAAGACACAATCTGGTAACACCCTCATGTTTGCTTCATCTGGTGGCTAGTACGAGTTTTCTGAACGTTTATTCATAAATCTGTGATCTATCATGAACTTGAAACGTTATGTTGGCATGATTATTCTAATTTTTGGACTCTGAAGGTGATAATTTTTGGCTGAGGTGTTCAAGACAGGCAGATTCTGCATGTTTTATCATTTGAAGCTGAGAGATTGTTATTGCTCAACTCTTTAACACGCTGTTGGAAGCTTTTAGGTGAAGTTTTGTCAGCCCGTGGTCTGTGGGAGTTCTGTTTCAGTTCGGTCCAGTTCACGTACAAGCTGCTGTACAAAGTTTTTATATGACCGCCGAGTCTTATTGCCTGAAAAGCTAATTTAACATCTGCAAGATTGCTGTGTGTGGTGTTTTACATTTTAGAACAGGTCAAAAAAGCATATTACTGTTAGAACGTTGTCGGCTGGGTTCTGTCAGACCCGAGTCCTGCTCCATTAAAAAGTGGACCGGAACCGACCTTGAAGTGGCTCGAGCGAGTCCGTGTTTGTTCAACAGCTGCAGTGCTGGGTTACTGAGCATAGCTAAGTTGTGCCTGTTTTAATTGTGATTGCCATGTTTCAGAATTTTGGGAGGTTAATTTGAAGCGTTTTAGTTGTTTAAGGGTCTGTAAAAGTTGTGTTCTGTTGTGCTAAGGTAACGTTAAAGGCTACGGGTCTTTACATGTTGTTTATGAGCTGTGATTGGATAAAACGAGAGCTGTGAGCTGTCAATCACTCTCGTAGCGAGCGCTGATTCGCTGAAGTGGGGACGCACGCCGTTGCGACCAACCCACTATGTCGTCATTTCCGGCACTGCATTGGTCGAAGGTAAAAAAAACTACATTTACCATGAATGCTGGGGAATAGAACTACAAGCGCTGTGATTGATTGGTTGACGTCACGTATCTGTGTAGCGAGCTCCGCCTCGCTCAAGTACGGAAGCTGGTGACGCACTACGTCGACCCGCCTATTTTTGTTGTCATTTCCAGGTGCTGCACTTTGGGTGACAGGCAGTTCACACTCATAGGACAAACGGAGATTTCACTAAAAGTTTAAAAACTCATTTGAAGCCATCTAAGTTCGAGCGCTTATCACGGACACACTAGAAACTACTTCTGAAAGGTTGTTTTTATTTTAAATACTGAATAGAAAAATCAGTCGGCTAGTGATAACATTAAGACTTGAAGATGCCCCTTGTTGGTTAAAAGAGGTTAACAGATGAGTTTTCTCAAAACATCACAAAAAAATCAGCATTTCTATGGTGAAATACCAGATTTGAAATTGTTCTGTACACAAACAAAAAACTCCTGTTTATTTTAAATAAATTTTTTTTAGAATAACAGAGGTACAGACAAACATTTTTGCTTATTTTAAATACTGAAGAGAATTTAAATAACATGAAAGAAAGCATCTTCTATTTGATTTTCACATTAAATCAAAGAACAAAATGATGGAGAACAGAGCATTTCCACATTAAGCTCTTCACATCTTTGCATTGTAAACAGAATTGGTGTACACCACTGTACACTTTTAGTTAAAAATGGCATTTTTAAAGTTTTTCTGTGTACAATTAATGACTCCAGTTTATTTTAAATAAAAAGTTTAAAATAACAAACAAAAGTACGGTTTTCTCTCCAGATAAAACAGGATCTGCTAACATTTTAGTGTGAACATTGCATTTATTTGAAATCTTTAAAAAGGCGTTTGAGTGAAAGACAGAAAAATTAAGCGTGGTTCTATTAAGTTGATACGGCCACAAAGGCTTTAACTTACCATATTTTTCATTGAAGGTAAAACCTAAAATAAATAAAAAGGTACTGAATGAATAAAATACTTGTTTATAGATTACAGGAATAAAACCAGAAAAATGTTTTAGTTAAATAACTCACCGCTAAGAAAACATTTATTTGCATACACTATAATAAATACCATCTTATTGATTCAAACAAAATCAAAACAAAAAGATGGCAGATACAGAGGCAGAAGATGCTGACTCATCTATAACAAATTTTGAAGTTTTAGAGCTGCTCAAAACAGAGATTCTAGTACTGCAGGACAATGTGCAATGGCTCACAACATCCCTAGAGGAAAGCACACATGCACGAGAAGAAGCTGAGAAGAAATGTACGGAGTTGAAATGTGATAAAAAGAGTTTACAGAGAGAATTAACAGTTTGTAAGGCTAAGCTGACCTTAACAACAATGAAACTCCATGAAACTGTGGAGAATGAAAAACGGCAGACGTTATCTAAGTCACATGAGAGAAGCTTACGTGAAAAAGCTCAAAAACTGGGCACAAAGCTACAAAGTGATCATAAAAAATCACAAGTACGGTGCACGGTGTTGCAAAATGAAAATGAGTGCTTACAATACAAACTAAAGATATGTACACAAGACAAGGAATTATTTTCACAAAGGCTCACGGTGTTACAACGTGATAATGAAAGGTTGCGAGCCCAAATACAAAGTTGTCAGGCACGGCAGGCTTTGACAACAGATCAACTCTCTGTAAAGAGAAAAAGATGGTTGGATCTCAGTGAAACACAGTTTCCAAAACCGCAGCCTAGAGCACCAACACTGCAGCCTAGATCTCCTACACCGTTGCCTAGATCACCAACACCGCGGGTTACATCACCACTACCCCCTCCCCGGAAAAAGCGGGCACTCCAACCGTACAACGTACCTGGTAAGCCCTCTCAACAGGGGCAGGGACCTGCGTACTATGGGCCAGAAAACCCACCACATACGCAGATGGATGAGACTGATGATAACCCACATCCTCCTCTCTCAATGGCTGAACTACGGAATATGGCTAAAAGCATTCAAACCTTCGCTCCAGGTCCGTTGGGCTCACATGAAACCAAGATCTATCTCGATGACCTTGATTTCCAGCTTCAACGCTTCCCAGAAGCTACAGTTGATGATAAAATCTGTCTAGTAAGGTTAACCTCGGACAGGACAGTGCATGCTTTCATGAAGCGTCAACGAGACACCGTGACGAAAGACTACAGTCTTTTCTGTGCTGCGCTGATAAAGGAGTATACTCCTTGCACGGGGCCCGATGGCATCATAGCGGCGGCTGACATCAAGCAAGGTAGGAATGAGCACCCAAGGTCATATTATGACCGAATATTCCGTGCCTATTTCGGTGACAGATGCGAACCAGAAATGGAGGAAGAGGTAGGGTTTAAATATATCTTCAGCGAAAACCTCTGCCCTGACATAAGAGAAAAAGTACATGTCAGCGCAAACTACAAACGGAGGTCAATCGAAGAAATAAGAGAGTGCGCGATAGATGTTTTTACAGGTCGCACACCAAACAAAACACCCTTTGAGGTGTGTCCGGGTGAAATGGTCAAATCCAACTCACTAGAGCTGGAAGGGGCACGGAAACCGACTCCCTATCCTACAAAAGGTGAGAAAAAACAGAATTTTCGACCTAACAGACCACGTAGTGAAGGTGCCCGCTGGAACAATGACCCGAAGTGACTCAGACAAGACCCAGAGGTCGGAAAACGATATCCAAAGGGGGGCGCACGTCCAAAGGATAAGAAAGATGGTTACAAAAGTAAACCATATAACAAAGGGTGGTCCCAACAGGAACCACCAAGTCAAGGACAAGCTCCTCCTGCCCCTCGAACTGAACAGTCCGAGACAGGCAAAAATTTGCAAAAGTTCCAGAAGAAAGGCCATAAACCTCTGTCCCCAGAAGACATGGAGAACATACGTCGGTTGTTAGAAAAGTGGGATAACACAAACAATGATAACAAACCTGGAGTGATATGTAGCACTATCATTGATAGTAAGTCAGAACACGCAAATCACGACAGTCAACAATATACTGATGGTCAGGATGCTGACAATCAGGGTAATGACAGTCTAAACATTGACAGTGATCATGACATCATTTTCACAGACTCCAACAACCCCTCATCAAACAAAGGGGGGGAAAACTCAATCATCGACGACAGTGACCCGCCACAAACTGAAAACTCAGACACGTTGGCGACTGCACTGACGGTTCAGATGAAGAAAGATTACACAGTCAGAGGTCAACGTAAACAGAAAGGTTGGCCGAAACCTTTAAGGTTTCTGTGTGACTTTGTACAAAGGGGGGAGGCTATGAAAGCTTACCTGCCAATCACACTGGAAAGGGTCCTCACGCATGAAGCACTCCTGGATGGCGGAGCCGACATTACCATTATGTCAGCCAAACTGTTCGAGGAACTACGGACCGCCGCTAACGGTGTTCACAGGCAAATACCCCTTGTAAAAAGTGCTATAGAACTGCAGGGTCTCGCAGAGACGAGAACAACCCTAACAGCTATAGCTATGGTTCACATGCAGATTGGCAAAATGACATTATACCACCCGGTACATGTGTCTACACTTGATTCATTCCCATTTCTGGTTGGCCAAGACTTTATAAACCGCTTTGAAGCAATTATAGACTATGGCCAACAGAAAATGTGGAGCACAGTGAGAAAGCCTCTGCCAATAAAAGTGCCTCCTAGTTGTGATACAGACTGCCTAACCGCAGGTACCGCAAAGGACACACGGGACACCTCATCCGAGGACAAGAGCCCGGTAAGTGAACCTACAAAAACAGGTGAGGCAGAAGAGGCCCAACAAGAAAGCCTCCTCTGCGAGCTGAAACAATCAGCACTCACTGAACACTACCTACAACAGGTAGTAAAAGGTGTCGAGATCCAGGGATCCCACACCGAAGATGCTGTACTGTCTCCTTGGACAGATAATTCAGCAATCAGCCAAGCTCTTTATGAAACCTTGGTTAAAAAACATTTGGGTCTAGAACTAACGAAGAAAGCTTTACGCTTTCATCTCGATCCCAACAGTGAGCGGGTAATGACCGCAAATGGAGTCATTTGCCTGAACATGAACTGGAACAAACGAGAACTGGTCCACCCGTTCCTCGTGGTCCGGAACTTACCACATGCATCCTACATAGGCTCTGACATTTTGGTAAGATTGGGTGTCCGAGTGGACACTGACAACAATGTACTGTGGTCGCTGGAAACAGACAAAATGGATTCTCCTGTGCTAAGCACAGAAAATCTCAAGGCTAGACAGACCATACCAGAGGTCTGCGAGGTTGCTTGCAACCAATCCATCACAGTACTACCTCAGGCAATGAACCAGATGGTGGAAGTTCATATCATAGCTAATCAAGCTATTAGCCAAAAACAGGCATACTTTCAACTATCTAATAAGTTTTCCAACTTAGGACTGTCCATTGAGACCACGAGACAAGTGAGCCTCGACTGCAGAACCACATCTGTTGCTATGTGTAACACAGGCACGGAAGCGGTACTGATCAAGAAATACACAAAAATAGGATGGTTGATCTCCACTGATTTCCATGATTTTGAACTGAGCATTACATTTCTGGGAGGATTCCCAGAATACCTGATCCCACATGAATACACGGGGCAAGTCTTGTTCACAAAGCCAAAACAGGCCATAGCTCTCGTCTCGGTCAATGAGGTCGACCAAGACACAGTCTACGGGGTCGGTCTAAACCGGGACATCAGCCTAAGCTCTCAAACCTATAGTGTCCTGCCTATAAACAGGGTAAATGACACAGAAAGGGACTCATTGGAGCTCCCCAAAGAACAAGAACCGCTCTCAATTTCTTCACAGATTGAACAGGTGGTCGCCCAAGCCGACACCCTGAAAACTGATGAAGAAAGGGACAGACTACGCCAAATTAAGGACCATGGGTGACCGGGCTTTCAGTGTGGCTATCCCCCGCCTTTGGAACTCTCTTCCTGACTATCTGAGAGCCCCACAGTCTGTGGTTGACCTTAAGAGCGGCTTGAAGACCTTTCTTTTCAACCGAGCATACTCTACCTCCTCATGATTCTACTTTTGATCTTAGCTGATACTGTTATTGATTTTAATTGTTTTATTATTTGTTTTATTGATATTTAATTCTGTTGCACCTTGTAGCACTTTGAGATTTTCATTAATGAAAAGTGTGTTATAAATTGAATTCATTATTATTATTATTATTAAGTTCTCTTAAAATATGAGAAATCATTTTCAACTGATTCAATGGATTGTGGGTTGACCACGTTCCACTCAGTGAGCATCCCAACCCCGCCCGAAGCTCCACCCACATTTGTCAGACAGTACAAGATTCCTCTGGCAGCACATCAACCTATCAGGGAAATCCTTGATAACCTCCTAAAGAATGGTATCATCAGATACAGTAACAGCATTTACTGGATCGTTTGATTTATGATCTGAAATGTTTTTTCATGTTTTTCGTGTTGTACTTCATTGTCTGTGTTGCCTGTTGCGTGTTTGTTTGTCCAGCACTTTGGTGTGGACTTGTTCCTGTTTAAAGTGCTTTATAAATAAAATGGTATGGTATGGTATGGTATACTCTGCGCCTTTATGGCCAGTGTTAAAACCAAATGGAAAGTGGAGACTTACAATTGATTACAGAAAGCTAAACAAACAAGTCCCCTTATCACGGTGGCCAATGAACTAGCTCCAACAGGAACTGCCCAAGGTCACCAATGGTAAGTACTTCTCGACCCTCGACGTTGCCTCTGGTTTTTGGACCATCCCTGTACGCGCCGAGGACCAGTACAAACTAGCTTTCACTTTTGGTGGCCGACAATACACCTTTACCAGGTGTCCCTTTGGCTACGCTAACTCACCTGCAGAGTTCAACATCTTCTTGAACAAAGCATGTCCAGACGCCCACGAGCGTGGGACACTGATTTACGTGGACGATGTCCTTTTGAGGCAGCCAACACTGGACTCACATTTGGCTGAGATCGACCACGTTCTGAATCAGCTGACAACTGCTGGTGCTAAAATATCACTGTCTAAATGCCAGTGGTGCAGAACCAAGGTGGACTACGTTGGCCTACTCGTAGGTCCAGACGGAGTACAACCACAGTTGACTCGCACCCAAGGCCTTGACAATCTCAAAGTCCCCACCAATCTCAAAGAACTACAAAGTTTTCTTGGCGTGTGTAACTACTCGAACCAGTTCATAGAAAACTATGCAGACCTTGCAAAGCCACTGACTGAACTCCTAAAGAAAGACGTTCCATTTGTCTGGACTGAC
>JBBPBX010068902.1:0-15201 GCA_038048925.1 Garcialebias charrua
GTAGTCTGCCGCCACCGGTTTATGAATGTGTGTAGCATTCAATATATGTGTAGCACTTTGAGATTTTCAGTAATGAAAAGTGCGTTATAAATTGAATTAATTATTATTATTATTATTATTAAATGACTGAAGTATCAAAAGTATCGATAGTTTGATTAAAACGTCAATTCTAGAGCGAAACGTTATGGAATCGATAATATTGATATTTTAATATTGATCTGCACATCACTAGTGGTTAGACCAGACAGGTGCTGTCTTGCTCCCATAGTATCTAAAGCTCCTATATCACTAAAGTACTTGCAACCTGTACTGTAACCTCTAACGCTCTGTGAATTTATAGTTTATTTTTCACAGAGATTTCACTTTTTAACTATTTAGTTTCTCTATTTTTGTCCCTATTTACTCTGAGAGTGGGATTAGAAAAGGTTGGAAGAATGTGCGGGATTAGAGCTGTCTTGTGTATTTTTTCTTCTTCCTTTTCCTAAATACCAGCGTGAGTGTAGTAAAAGTAGAAAAATAAACGTGTCTGAAAACTGAAAACTGCTGACGTTTTTGTCCCATGTATAACTTCTGATCTGTTCAAAAACTTTACCCACATATGAGTCATCACTAGACAGAGTGTGGTGCACACTTCACATCACCCCAGTTCCAAGGTCAAGGTCACAAGTCAAGGTCAAAGTTAAAATAAGATACAGTATTTGCTTATCAAGGCCATTGCTATAAATCGCTGTATAACAGTTTGTCGACAGTCGTGTGTGTGCCGTATGAGGCACTCTTGGGTAGGTTTTTTTTTTGTCTCAATTTCTTCAGTACTTTGGTTGGATCTGAACTCAGAGTTTTCTCATAAGAACTGAAATTATATATATTTTTTATGTTTCGTGTTTTTAATGAAACTTTCAGAAAATAATCCTTGAATGTTCATCAAGAACTGATTAACGTTCGATGTCAGCCTGATTCAAGATGGCCACCACGGCTAACTGGCCTTAATCAGCACAAAAATGACTAACTCAGTCAGTTGTACAAAAAATGAAGACAAACTTGGTGCAGTAGCTGTGAGTCATCCCCAGTTAATGGTTTGAGCCCTGACTGATCTCACAAGATACTTCAGTTAAAACAGTTGATGTTTGTTTGTTTGTTAGCACAATATCTAATGAACCACTGGTGGGATTTTAACAAAACTAAACGTAATCATTGAATGTAGATCTACAACTTGTTGAGTTTTGGAAACACTCCAGTTTAAAATGGCTGCACACCAGTCGACTCAACAAACATAAAAATGGCTACAAATCAGACAGTTTTACAGATATTGATGAAGGAATTGTTGAAATTGGTAAATGGAGCTTGGTAAATGGAGCTTATTTAAATTGGAGAAGGTTCATCCCAAACAAACGTTTTAGGAACTAACTGCACAAATGTCTGTTTGAAACTTCAGATTTAACTCTGTGTGGTAGTAGTTGAGAGTCATTCACAACAGATACACTCTCAAAATTCAACTGTGCAGCTGAAATAAACATCCGGAAACAGAAAGGTCATTCTTTTTTTCCAGGGATATATTTTTTTTTCTTTAACATTTTTTAATCCAGTAATGTTGATGTAAGCGAGTTTTCATATTGGGGTTATGAGCTCCTGTGCCAAGTTAGAAATGTGTCTTTTCCCAATAACTCAGTAAATCTGGTGACGCTCAGATGTCCCAGCTTTTCCTTGAACGCAGCATTAAGAAAGTCTCAAAAGCCCCTCCACAGGCTGCTGGTCCGTGCACAGCAGGTGATTGTGCACGTTTTGATCATTTGTATGAGCAGAATAGTTCTACTCGTGCATTTGTTCTTTTATGAATCGTGTGCTACACTTTTAGTTCTCATTGAACACATACCAAACTTGTTGTGTAACTACAGTGAGTCTAATACAAAGGATATCATACAGACATCTCTAGCTGTACATTTGTGTGTGTTGTGTAAGTGTGTACCGAAGGAGGTCCAGTATGTTCCACAGGAAGAACTGCACACACACAACCGGTTCACTTTGGAACTCCTCCAAGATGATCAGCAGGATCAGCAGAATGTTCTTCTCCATCACCTGAAGGACAAACACAGAGTGGCTGATGAGGTCAGGCAGGAAACAGGCACACTGGTTCAGGGCCGAGCTGAGACACACCTGGACGAACCGAGGAAGAAGTCGGACTTTCTCAATCCCATCGGTGATGTGGAAAAGTTCCAGGTTTGAGAGCAGCTGGCAGAGACTCATCACCAAGCCGAGGGAGTAAAAGGTGTCGGCCACAGCTTCTGAAAGACAAAGTCTGGAGTGAATTTATCTAATGGTGCTGTCAGACGAAGGCAGCCCGTTTCCTTTGAACCAATAATGACCCAAAGAAAAAAAAAGTATTTGTTTAATTATATGTGAAATATACAAGGAGCTCAGTCAGAGCTGCTGCCTCTCAGTGAGATGGTTGCTGGATCAAATCCCAGCCTGGGGCCTTTCTGGGTGCAGTTTACATGTTCTCTCTGTACATGTGTGGGTTTTCTCCAGGTTCTCCAGTTTCCTCCCACAGACCAAAAACATGCATGTTAGACTGATGGTAACTCTAACTGGTCTCTAGATGAGAGAGTAAATGTTTGTTTGTCTCCATGTGTCCCTGTGCTGGACTGGAGACCTGTCCAGGGTGTCCCAGTGACTGACTGGAGACATGTCCAGGGTGTCCCCCACCTCTCGCTCAGACTGCTGGTTATGGGCAGCAGTGACAACCCGGAAAGGAAGATGTGGGTACAGATAATGGATGGATGAAGCAACAAAGTCCATGCTCAATGATCCAGGTATAAAATCCAACAATGCTCAGTCCGGTCATCTGGACAGTTTCTGTTTTTGTGCTGAGACGTTGCGCCCTCCATCCAGAAGGCTTCATCAGTCTGAAGAAACACCAAACAAAAGTGATATTCCTCAACTGCTTACTTCAAAGTGGAAAAAAGATGGATAAAGTTGTCCACTGGCCCTTTCCATTAGCCTGGTTAAAACCAAACCCTTGTCCTTTACTTCGCTTCAGACTAGGGTCTGGACTTTCTCCATTGAGAAACGATTCTTGCTGGAGGCGTGGCCTCTGCTGATGGCTGCTCCCCCGTGCTCTTTTGAACTTGACTTCAGCTCCGCCTCCTGCTGAATTTTCTCTCGCTGCCGTTGCATATTCTGTGTTTATATGTTAATAAAAAAATAAAATAAAATAAAACCATGGATCGCTGGTCCAACACACCAGAAGACCAGAAAATCTGATGGGACTCGGGCAGCAACGAAAACGAGTTTAATTCTCTCGTGACAACCTGAAGCATCAGCGGAGGGAGAGGAGGAGGAGGGAGCGAGCGATAACTTGACTTTTGGCAAAAAAACAAAAGAAAACTCCAGATAAGGGATTAAGAAGGGGAAATTAATACATTTGTGTCACATATAAAACAGTCCTGCATCGCTTTGCATCGCTTTGAATGAGAACATGCGGCTGCTCGCTGGCTGCGCTGGGACAGGTGGGGGCGTGGGTTAGGGGCCAAAAACTCCGCCCCTTCTGTTCTCTGATTGGTCCGGTCAAAAATCTACCGGAGAAATCGTTGTCTATGAGAGAAGTCCCAGACTGTGCAGTGAAGGGAAATGAGAATTGAGCGGAGCTGTGCAGGAAGGCGAGGGCCAGGCTACCTTTCCATCTTAACATGATGTTAGTTTGAACTGTTGCTGGGGGGCGGGGGTGCATTCTTCTTGGAAAAGAGGAGTTAAATTACCCTCCATCCATCTGTGCATGTTGTGTGCAGGTCACTTTTAAAAGTTAACAAGTAAATAAATGAACTACCTCGTTCTTCACACTGTAACTCTTACCCACTTGAATATCTGACAGCAAAAACATTTAGGTTCACTTTCATTCTCTGTTCAGTTCCAGTCCATACACTCATCTGTAAAACTACAAACATTCACTACTCAAACCCTCAGAAACGGGGGCCATCAGTGTACTCTTTGTTATTATTGATTAATCATCTTCCATCTTACCTTGACCGAAGGTGAGAAACCTTGCGATAGTGTTGGCCAGGATCCAGGTGTGACCACAGAACTGGAGCAGGTTGTAAGAGAAAATGTAGACGAGCCTGAAGCTGAGCCTGCAGGAAACACAACCCTTCAGGAAGACCTAACACACAACTCAGTGTCCACATTGACTTTAAAACAACGATACAACGTATCAGCTCTGTGTGTCAGAACACCCATCCTGAAGGTCCAGTCTGCTCACATCATGCCTCAGGAACATTAGTAGCTGTGACGGTAAGAAGTTTGTCTGAGAAAATCATTAGATTTGGAAAAGGTTCAGACATGTAAAGTCCAACTTTCTGTGACCCGTTCAAGCTTGGTGTTCATTTTGTGAAGTGTGAGCTGCAGCCCTTCAACCAACACTCGTCTGTTTCATTCGTTTTGTTTATTAACACTACACCGTTACCGAATACTTCTACATTTTTCCCAGTCGAGCTGCATGTTCATGTGAATAATCTTGGTGTTTTGTTTCAAAACGAGGTGCAGGACAAAACTTTTGGTCAGATAGTAAGAAGGATGCTTTAATGCTGAACATGATTAGGTGGTCCCGTCTTAAGAACCTCATTGGCGCGTCAATAACTTCCGAGCAAGTAACTCTATAGCAGCATTAAACCTTCTCTCTAATCCACCTCCCAGATGAAGACAGCCTTCAGCCTGACTCGTCGACTCAGCAATGTGTGTGAAAACCTGTATGCAGCTGTTGCACACCCACCCTGACAATACACAACATCCATGGTAATAACCCTGTTTGATACTTACATGCTGTTGTCCCTGTGATGGAGGTAGAAGCAGCAGGTCATGATCTCGGTGTAGGTCTGACCAGCTTCATGTTTCCTGAAGCAGCAGCAACAGTTCTCACATGTTCTTTACTTCATTCTCCGACACAGAAGAGCCCTGCCATATCTGTTGTGCCAGAGCTGGTGCTTCCTCTTGGCTGGCCGCAGCAGCTGTGACTTCACAATTAAAAAAAAAAATCTCCATAAAAGTGGGAAGTGAAACCGTCCGTGTGTGAGCTAGACGTTGACAAGCCCCAGCCCCCTTAAAGACTTGCCTGTCTGCCTGACAAGAGCAGCTCACCACAAAGAGAATGCCATTCCTAACATCTGGAATGTTAGGAATAACAAAAGGAATGACCCTGAGAGGTCCAGGGCCCTGAGCAGAAAATCTCCACCTTCTAAAAAAACATGCACGACCAACGGGGTCAGGACGTTTCAAAACTGGAAGAGAAAATGCAGCTTGTTGCCTTAAAGTTGCAGAAGAGTTATTGCCTAACTGAGCGGTGAACAGAACAAGCAGTACACTGATGATGTCACCAGGACTGGAGTGGGACTCATCTTCAGCCCTGGAGTTTCAGCCTCATGACCTGTTATTATTATTATTAAAATCATGTAATTATAACCTGTCCTGTTGTAGCCAGGTTTCTGTCAGACAGAATAAATCAATATGATCAGTTGTCAGCTCATTAACTAACAGGGATTTAGAGCAAAGAGATCTAATGTTCAATAATCCACATTTAATGATTTTATGATTTTGCTCTTGTAAAGTAACTGTGTTTATTTTAATAAGAGTTTTATGGTTTATACTTTTAGAGCTGATATTTGGTTTATCTGGTTTGAGCCGTGGGCCAGTTGACACCAGTTTGCTGGAGCCAAGATGGTTTCTGGGGGGCGTCCTGTTCCTCGTCGACTCCTCCCAGGCAGGCAGCCACAGCCAAAGTGGTTCAAGACAAGAAAGTTCATGCTCAATAATCCAGGTACCAAATCCAATAATTCTCAGTCGGGTCATCTGGACAGTTTCTTTTTTATTGATGGCTTTTATTATGGCTCCAGCAAACTGGTTGGTCCACTTAAGGTGTTTACTGCTTGGTGGAGAAACAGTTTGCTGGAACTCCTCTGACTGATGAAGCCCTCTGGATGGAGGGTGAAATGTTTCTATTTAAAAAAAACTGTCCAGATGACCCAACTGAGAATTATTGGATTCTTTAAAAAGTCTTCATTTGATCCAAACTTGGATCAGTTGATCTAATAAATCCTATAGTTAGGGTTGGCTTGGGTTTCCTGAGCTATCCTTTAGTTATGCTGCTATCCACCTTATTCCTGAGGGTGTCACTGTAGAAGCGATTATGTGTCTTACTTCCGTTTGACCCCGGAAGTAGAAGTTCTGCATTGGCTCCTCGTTGTTTACTTGCTAATCTGTACGCGTCGTTGAAGTTCTGTTTTCTGTTATTTCGAGCTAATATTCATTCAACCTTTATTTATACAGGCTAGCCTCGTTGAGTCACGGGGACTCATTTACAAGAGGGACCTGTCTCACTCACACCAAACAACCATCCACTCTCACACTCACACCTAGGGTCAATTTAGAGTCACCAATCAGCCTAACAAGCATGTTTTTTGGTCTGTGGGAGGAAACCGGAGTACCCGGAGGAAACCCACGCATGCACGGGGAGAACATGCAAACTCCACCCAGAAAGGCCCCGGACCGGGATTTGAACCGGCAACCTTCTCGCTGAGAGGCAGCAGCTCTACCAGTTGTGCCACCGTGCTACCCAATACAATATATTGTATTATATATTGTATTGCCCAATATTGTCACGAAGATGTCCTTGCGGAGCTTGGGTACCTGTTGTGCTGTTCGTGGCTGTACGAATAATCAGACGAAGCTGAATTTGTGGCTGCAACTAGTGTGTGTTGAACATGCTCCGACAACAAAAACCCGCATCCTTCTTTGTGGCTGGGCTACGAGAAACCACCTGAAAAAAGACTCTGTATCATCCAGAGCATCAAGAACACCAGGTATGATTTAAGAGACAGCTTTTAGTTTTATGATTTTATGTAGTCAGTGATTAAATGATACTAATATTTTCGTTCATAACTGGCAAATAAACACACGCACCTATATATGTATGCTGTGTGTGCGTTTATTTATATATATATATATATATATATATATATATATATATATATATATATATATATATATATATATATATATATATATATATATATAATATAGGTGTGTATTTCATATAATATAGGTGTGTGTGTGTGTTCATAAATGAACCCTAATGTTTGTATAATGTACTTTTACTTTCAGATGGGCTTGATGAGAGTGTGGAGCTGCTCAACACCACCAGTCACATGCAGCATGACTGTTGGAATGTGGATTGACATAATGTCAGAACAAACCAACAACCTTATTCTATGGTTGCCCCGTGAAACAATTAAAGCAACATGTTTTGCAGAAAGCTAAAAACTTGGACTCCAGAAGTGAATCATACATGCAAATAACACTGTGAAATATTTATTGGCTGTTTCTCCCTCTGGAATAATCATGTTTATTTCAGATGCTTATGGTGGTAAATGCAGTGACAGGTATATAACACAGAACTCTGGGTTTCTGGACTATCTGCGTGCTGGAGATCAGGTGATGGGTGATCGTGGTTTCACAGTGAGGGACCTGCTGCAAGAGCTATGGTGTCAATGTAATCGTTCCAGCATTCACACGCAAAGGATGCCAGCTTATTTCAAGTGAGAAGTGAGAAGACATTAAATGTAAACATTTTTCTCAAACATGTACAGTACTGGTGTACTTGCTGTAAACGTAACACAACTCAACATGTTTTTTAAAGGATGCAATGTTAACTATATTACATTAGAAAAGTATTTGCTAAAATGATTCATTTGTTATGTACAATAGTTGACTGTTAACCTTCTTACAAGGTTAGTTTTTTGTGTGCACTATATCAGTTAATTTTGGATTAAACTACTGTTTCTATCTAAATGTCACTTTTTTCATTATCAGGTTTTTAAAGACCTGTCTATTTCATTATTTGTTTTCGTTTACTGTATTTTATTAAAAGTTCTCAAGGTGCTTCATTTGTGAATCAGTAAAGTCTTTGTCAAAAGAAATGTCAAGCTCCAGGTGCTCAGTTGGTGTCCAGATAAACATCTTGCAGCTCAAAAGTCCAAAGCAACATCATTGTTAGCTGGACCTGGTGATGTGGATTTTTAATGCTTAGACTGGACTCTGTGTTTGCCTTAAGGTAAATAAGAATGTGTCCCACCTCTCTTAACATAACAGGACCAATATGCTGGTGAAGATTCTCAGTCGTCCAGGACATGATGAAATCAAAAAAGGCGTTCAATACAGGATCAACTGGACTTTATTTGTTGCAGAAAACGTTTCGACTTCTGTCCAGAAGTCTTTTTCAATTCTGAATGGAAGCTGTGAGAACGAGAAGTTTTATACAGGCTTACAAGTCACGCACCAACATATGAAATTGGAAACTGAAATGACACCACAAATTAACTAACATGCCCATTCTATTTAAATTGACAAAACGACACATCCCAGCTTAACAAAGGGGGGTTTGTAACACATACATGTAAATTGAAAGATCACACCTTAACAGTAGGAGGTTCCCTTGAGGTCTCTGTTAGAAGACACAAAACTGTATGTAAATTGACAAACAACACCTCCCAAACAACAACAGAGGCTACTCAGAGAACTTTGTTAGTCTAATTTACAGACAAGGTATCCCTGCTCCCATCCGGTGTAAAACGTTTCGGAATCAAATCCAAAACTGAGTTATAGGTCTTAGACAGTTGAAATCTCAGACCTCCTCCTCTGTTAAGAGAAGGTTTTTCTCTCTTAACATACACAGCTTCCTTTACCCCCCTCTCAAACCATCTGTGTTCTCTGTCCAAAATTTGAACATTCTGGTCCTCAAAGGAGTGTCCCTTGTCCGTGAGGTGGAGGTGAACTGCAGAGTTTTGTCCAGAGGAGGTTGCTCTCCTATGTTGAGACATTCTTTTGTGGATAGGTTGTTTCGTTTCTCCGATGTAACGGTCTGAGCAGACTTCGCTGCACTGGACTGCATAAACCACCCCACTCTGTTTGTGTGTGGGGGTTCTGTCCTTCGGATGCACCAGCCTCTGTCTGAGAGTCCGGCTGGGTTTGAAGTGTACTGGGATGTTGTGTTTGTTAAAAATCCTTCTGAAATTCTCTGAGACTCCAGCAACATAAGGAATGACAATGTTTTTCCGTCTGTTAGACTTTTTCTGTTCATTATTGTGTTTAACAGATTTCCTTGCTGACTTGACAAACGCCCAGTTGGGATATCCACATGATTGCAGAGATTTTTTGATGTGTTTCTGTTCCTTTTCCTTCCCTTCTGTCCTTGTGGGGATGTGTTCTGCCCGATGCTGTAAAGTTCTGATGACAGAAAGTTTGTGCTCCAGTGGATGGTGAGAGTCGAACAGGAGATATTGGTCTGTGTGGGTTGGTTTTCTGTAAACTTCAATGTTGAGACTGTCATCTCCCTCCATATGCACCAAACAGTCCAAAAAAGGCAGCTTATTGTCGTTAGCATCCTCTCTGGTGAACTTGATGTTGTTATCAACAGAGTTAATGTGTCTGGTGAACGCTTCCACCTCCCTGGCTTGGATTTTGACACAGGTATCATCCACGTATCTGAACCAATGGCTTGGAGTTGTCCCCTCATAGGAGTTTAGGGCTCTCTGTTCCACTTCCTCCATGTAGAGGTTTGCAACAATGGGTGACACTGGAGATCCCATGGCACAGCCGTGCTTCTGTCTGTAAAAACTGTCATTGAACTTGAAATAAGTGGTGGAGAGGCAGAGATCCAGCAGGGTGCAGATGTGGTCTGGGGTTAAGTTGGTCCTTTTGTCCAAATCCTTGTCCTGTAGAAGTCTTTTTTTGACAGTTTCTATTGCTTCAGAAATGGGTATGCATGTGAACAGGGAAGTCACATCATACGATACAAGAGTTTCTCCCGGGGTCAGCTTCAAGTTTGTCAAGTCAGCAAGGAAATCTGTTAAACACAATAATGAACAGAAAAAGTCTAACAGACGGAAAAACATTGTCATTCCTTATGTTGCTGGAGTCTCAGAGAATTTCAGAAGGATTTTTAACAAACACAACATCCCAGTACACTTCAAACCCAGCCGGACTCTCAGACAGAGGCTGGTGCATCCGAAGGACAGAACCCCCACACACAAACAGAGTGGGGTGGTTTATGCAGTCCAGTGCAGCGAAGTCTGCTCAGACCGTTACATCGGAGAAACGAAACAACCTATCCACAAAAGAATGTCTCAACATAGGAGAGCAACCTCCTCTGGACAAAACTCTGCAGTTCACCTCCACCTCACGGACAAGGGACACTCCTTTGAGGACCAGAATGTTCAAATTTTGGACAGAGAACACAGATGGTTTGAGAGGGGGGTAAAGGAAGCTGTGTATGTTAAGAGAGAAAAACCTTCTCTTAACAGAGGAGGAGGTCTGAGATTTCAACTGTCTAAGACCTATAACTCAGTTTTGGATTTGATTCCGAAACGTTTTACACCGGATGGGAGCAGGGATACCTTGTCTGTAAATTAGACTAACAAAGTTCTCTGAGTAGCCTCTGTTGTTGTTTGGGAGGTGTTGTTTGTCAATTTACATACAGTTTTGTGTCTTCTAACAGAGACCTCAAGGGAACCTCCTACTGTTAAGGTGTGATCTTTCAATTTACATGTATGTGTTACAAACCCCCCTTTGTTAAGCTGGGATGTGTCGTTTTGTCAATTTAAATAGAATGGGCATGTTAGTTAATTTGTGGTGTCATTTCAGTTTCCAATTTCATATGTTGGTGCGTGACTTGTAAGCCTGTATAAAACTTCTCGTTCTCACAGCTTCCATTCAGAATTGAAAAAGACTTCTGGACAGAAGTCGAAACGTTTTCTGCAACAAATAAAGTCCAGTTGATCCTGTATTGAACACTTTTTTTGATAACAGGACCAACCTTGTTAATGTGAAGATACTAATAAGCTTCAGAGCTTTTCAGATTGCTCATCGCTTCACCATCTGAAGCAACTGTCAACAAAGTAGCTAAGTATGCTAGTAGCTAAACATGCTAGTGTACATTATTTTCGGCCACTTCTTCAAGTCGTCCACCCACCCCTCAACAGCTGTAGGTAGCGGTAAAACAATATCTCCACATTTGAGTTGTGATCGTTTGTCCATCCATCCATCCATCCATCCATCCATCTTCTTCCGCTTATCCGGGGTCGGGTCGCGGGGGTAGCAGCCTAAGTAGGGAGGCCCAGACTTCCCTCTCCCCAGCCACTTGGAGCAGCTCCTCTGGGGGAATCCCAAGGCGTTCCCAGGCCAGCCGAGAAACATAGTCCCTCCAGCGTGTCCTGGGTCTTCCTCTGGGTCTCCTCCCGGTGGGACATGCCCGGAACACCTCACCAGGGAGGCGTCCAGGAGGCATCCTAACCAGATGCCCGAGCCACCTCAACTGGCTCCTCTCGATGTGGAGAAGCAGCGGCTCTACTCCGAGTCCCTCCCGGATGACTGAGCTTCTCACCCTATCTCTAAGGGAGAGTCCAGCCACCCTGCGGAGAAAACTCATTTCAGCCGCTTGTATCCGAGATCTTGTTCTTTCGGTCACAACCCAAAGCTCATGACCATAGATGAGGGTGGGAACGTAGATCGATCGGTAAATTGAGAGCTTTGCCTTTTGACTCAGCTCTCTCTTCACCACGACAGACCGGTACAGCGCCCGCTTCACTGCGGACGCTGCACCTATCCGCCTATCGATCTCACGCTCCAGTTTTCCCTCATTCGTGAACAAGATCCCGAGATACTTAAACTCCTCCACTTGGGGCAGGACCTCCTCCCCGACCCGGAGAGGGCATGCTACCCTTTTCCGGCTCAAGACCATGGCCTCGGATTTGGAGGAACTGATCCTCATCCCGGCCGCATCACACTCGGCTGCAAACCGCTCCAGTGAAAGTTGTAAATCACGAACTGATGAAGCCAGTAGGACCACATCATCTGCAAAAAACAGAGAAGCGATTCTAAGGTCACCAAAACGGATCCTCTCAACACCTTGGCTGCGCCTAGAAATTCTGTCCATAAAAGTTATGAACAGAATCGGTGACAAAGGGCAACCTTGGCGGAGTCCAACTCTCACCGGAAACGAGCCTGACTTACTGCCGGCAATGCGGACCAAGCTCTGACACCGGTCGTACAGGGACCTAACAGCCCTTATCAAAGGGCCTGGTACCCCATACTCCCGGAGTACCCCCCACAGAACCCCCCGAGGGACGCGGTCGAATGCCTTCTCCAAGTCCACAAAGCACATGTAGACTGGTTGTGATCGTTTGTGTTCCCACATATTTTATGACCTAAAACCTCTGATGAAAACCAGTTAGCGCGTTGCTAGCATGTAAAAAAAGTGCCGGTTCTGACTTTCGGCGGAAGTCATACACATAATTCGCGCAAGGCATCATGGGGGCTAGGAATAAGGTGGATAGGCTTAGCCTGCTGGATGACAAACTGACCACAATTCTTCACTCTGCTGCTTCTTTACTTACTCTGCTCTACCTGTTTGTAATTATTTCTATGTTAACGTGCTTTTATTGTATTTTCTCCTATAGAAAGTACATCTGGATCTGTCATTCTGTGTTTGTTTGTTTCTCCTTCCTGCCCTCTCAAACACAGCTGGTCGAAGCAGACCTGTTAAAAGGTAGTTTTTCCTTTCCACTGTCTCCTTTGTGCTTGCTCAGGATTGGATATTGTGATGAAGTGAAGATTCAACACAATCTGCTGCTTCCTTATAGATAACTTTTACTAATTGGTTTATCTATGGAGGACAGCACAGTGAGTTGGTAGAGCTGCCGCCTTTCAGCGAGCAGGTTACCCTGACTCAAATCCTGGTCCGGGGGACTTTCTGGGTGGAGTTTGCATGTTCTCTCCGTGCTGCATTGGTTTTGTCCAGGTACTCCAGTTTACGCCAACAGACCAAAAACATGCATGTTAGGCTGACTGGTAACTCTAAATTGTCCCTGGGTGTGAGTGAGAGCGTGAATGGTTGTCTCATGTGTCCCTGTGAAGGACTGGAGACCTGTCCAGGGTGTCCCCCGCCTCTCGCACAGTGACTGCTGTATATGGGCACCAGTGACCCCCATGACCCGAAAAAGGAAGAAGCGGGTAAAGATAATGGCTGAATAGGTTTTGATTAAACTCAGGAAATACTCATTAGATGTAAATCTACAAAAGAAAATGTTAGGAGCCAACCCAGTTAAAGATGGACACCGGATCCAACTGACTTCAAAATGGTTATAAATCTGTAAATTTTCCATTTGTTGTGCTGAACTTTTGTGGGTGGTACTGTAGTTGAGAGTCACTTATCATGCATCCTTTCCAGGAATGCAAGCCTTTAAATATTTACATGTATGATTTATGTGATGGTTTAGTGCTGACAGGAGAGCAGTGGCTCAGTGACAGGCCAGTTGTTTGCAGTATCATTTCCACTCAGTCGTTCCAGCTCATCTTCTAGATCAAGTGTTGCGCTGCACTCAGGAACCCTGCTGCAGAATAATGTGACCTCTCTGCCATCGCTGCTGCTGCTGCAGACCAGAACTGTGCACACTTTGCTTTAGCTCAGTGGTTTTTATTTTTTTATACCGGATGTCCTTCCTGACACAACCACAGACCACTGAGCTGCCACAGCCCTCTGTGTGGAGCAGAGAGCGGCTGTCTAGGCCTAGGGCACCAGGGGAGAAGATGGTGGGGATTAAGGGCCTTGCTCAAGGGCCCAGAGTGGGCCAAAGGGTGGAGGCAGGTGTGGGTGTTTCATCTTTCCCACCCACATTTTGATGTTGTCAGTCCATGGAGTTGAACCGGTGACCTTCCAATCACAGGCTCACCTTCTCTAACATCTGCACTCCCTTCAGCTTAGTGGTTAAACCCCCTTTTTGTCCCTCTTTGAGGAGCTGAGGGGGAACGGGAAATGCCTCTGTCCATTTGTGATAACTAGAACATAAGTGAAGTACTGTACAGTACTGACTTTCATTTTGGTGTGTGGTTGCATCTAGTAGTAAGAAAGGTCCCCTTCCAAAATTGTTGCCACATCAAAATCCAACATGGCTGCCACCATATGTCCGCCCATTTAGTGAGCTCAATAACTTGAAAAATAAATGACGCACCAACTTCCATTTTGAAAGTCATGCACAAACATCCGACACAGCAAAACTGCTGTGGTCTCACTTAAACGCAGATTTGTGCAAACGGCTTTGGTTAAACTCCTTCTGTTGTTATTGAAGACATCAAAACCCTAAACTTCCTCAAATTTACTGACAAGAAAACAGATGTGACTGTATTTGGTCCCAGTAGCTGACATGAGCCTCCGCTCGTTGATTTGGGCTCCTGGCGCTGCACATGAAGCCGACAGCTTTGTTTTAAAACAGACAGTGATTTTAAACGAGCCTGCCTGTTTGGAGCAGTGCTCAAGCCCAGCTGTTAATCATTTCAGGCAGATGGCAGAGGTAAAGCTGAAAAATACTTTATTCATAAATAAATTAATAGTAGTAAAGCGGGTCAAGCAATATGATGTAGGCAAAGGTGGGCAATAAAATGTGGACTCAGTCTCTGTCAGAAGACACTTTTATTAACCGTGCACACAAAAAGTGACAGCTGCATGGCTCACTGGTTTATTAGGTGCAAACATGAAGAATTCACATATTTTATAGCAATTTAGCCTCAGCCCAGTGAGAAACTTCCCTGACAACTTGTCTTCCCTATGAATAAAGTAACTTTTCATGGTGTGGCTTTAAAGAGACCTTTCTGTGTGCTGCTGCAATTCAAAGTTTCTGCTTGAGTCTCTGTTAGCTTCTAAAGAAAACATCATTTGGTGCCAGGAGACATAGATAGCTTTACAAGTTGTTTCTTGACTTCTCAGCTTGAAAGAGTATATCACATTCATGACCCAAGTGTTAATTATATGCATTTACTGTATTTATGTTTGCTGCTGCTGTGCAGACTTACTAAAGACCATGACAAAGACTTAGATAATTGCAGGGGGCTGGTACAGGAAAAGAGCTGCCGCCTAGTTAACAACTAATGCCACGTTCATAATCCATTTTGACTAATAGGCTGACATGATATATCGCCTGCTGTTTTATTGAAGACTCCACCAGTAACTCCATCTCCTCAAGACCTGCACTCACCCAGCTATCAGACTAAATATATCCTGTTTGTGTGGCAGATTAGACAGCAGTCTAATTTAGCTCCACTCAGCTTTGGAAGCATCAACTGAAGTTCTCTAGTTTCTGGAAGAAAAGGAGATTAATTTCCTTTCTAGAC